>VMBQ01006341.1:27963-53162 GCA_007657795.1 Dreissena rostriformis | reverse complement strand
TTGTTGGTGTTGTTTTCAGTACCAGAACGGCGATCATTTGATCACTGTAAGACTTTATATCACCCCTTGTCCAGTTCAAACTAACACTCATGTTGTTATTTAACAGTTTGAATATTATATACTTGTCAAGAACCAATAGCCGAAGAGGACCAAGAACCAAAGAACCCCATAACTCCTGTTTTCACACTTTCACAGTTTATGCCCTTGTAAATGTTCATGCTAAAATTCAGTTAAGGGCATATCTTGACTATAACTTGAGGTCTCAAGACGAAACTCAATAGGTAAAACGCTTGCCTTGTTGGAAAATCAGTTCTTAAAACTGACCTGCCAATGCCCTCTGACAAAGTGGCATGCTGGAGGTATTTCAGGCATGACAGTGACAGGTCTGGTAACAATTGTTCTAATATGTAATTCCAATGTGTGGTATGTGAGTCTACCTACATGACTTTAGGCCCAGTCTCACTATCACATTTTGCGATGCCGGTGGAGCCCCGGTGCGTGATCCGTGGTCTACCAAGATGAATCAGGGCTCCACTGGCAAACAATTAAAATGTTTAATACCTCCGGCATGAACCGGAGGTCACCAGCTTGTTATGTCACCGGGGCTCTGCTGGGACGCCACCAGCTTTCACCGGGGCACCACCGGGATGCTACCAGCTACGACCTGGACTCACCGGGTCGTCAACGGAATAAACCCTAGCTCTACCGGGACTCTGCCGGGATGTAAACCGGGGCAGCACAGGGAATATATGTGACCGCTCTAAAAAAAAATAACCATTGATCATCCCCGTAGTTGCTGGTCGACCGGCTCTATCAAACCGGGATGAACCGGGGCTACACCGGCAATAGTGAGACTTGGGCTTTACAGATCAAATTTGAGTTTCGTTCCGGTCCATTGATTTTTGACGAAATTACGGGCCTTGGACTTAGAAATTTTCTTTAAAATAACACTTCCCGAATTTTTCCAAAAAGCTTTCAGATACTGTCCAAGGCCCGTAGCTTTGTCAAATATAAATGGACTGTTAGTTTGTCATTATGTTTTCAATTTGGATATGGCTGCTATGTGATGGCTTCAAAGTGCAGTATGGGGCATTGTGTTTCACAAACGCAGCTCTTGTTTACTTCTCTATAGACCACATTAATGACTCAATCTTGATGAAACTTGACAATATGTCAAGTTTGAATCTGGGTCACGTTAACAAAACTAGGTCATAACGTAGAATTTCAGTTAAATCTTGTTACTTCTAGAAAATCCGCATTTTAGATTCAAACTCAATGAAACATTGTCATAATGTTTATCTTGACAATATCTATGCCAAATTTTGAATCAGGGTCATATGTGTTCAAAATTTCACATGGACAAATCTTATATCAACCTTGTAACCACTCAAAGAGCCACAATTATGACTCAATGCTGATGAAACTTGGTCAGAATGTTTACCTAGACTACCAGTATATATATATAGGCCTAGTTTTAATCCGGGTCACATGCGTTCAAAAACTTAGTCACCAGTTCAAGTGTCAGAAAAATCTTATTACCACTCTAGTCATAAAATTAAACTTATGTAACATATGATAAAGCCCTGATTTATATTAACCCTTTGCATGCTGGGTAATTTGTCGTCTGCTAAAATGTCGTCTGCTGAATTTCTAAAATTAGCATTTTCTTCGATTTTTTTCAAAGAACACTATCAGAATAGCAAACAGTTTGGATCCTGATGAGACGCCACGTTCTGTGGCGTCTCATCTGGATCCAAACTGTTTGCAAAAACCTTCAAAATCCGGTTCCAGCACTCAAAGGGTTAAATATAGGATTGAAGCAGTTACTGTCCTTTTGCAGCAATGTTTTAAATTATTGTTGAGTGTTTACTTAATTGTTTTTTTCATTAGTGTTTTATTGTTGTTAATGCCCAGTTTCCAAGAAGACTGCATATAGCAGACATTTTGTGTCTGTATGTTTGTGCAAAATTTCTCTTTTCAGCCATAACTTAGCCACAAATTGATTAATTTTGAAATAACTTTGCACAAATGTTCACCATCACAGGACGACAACTTAAGAGTTCAATGATCAAATTGTGCCATAGAATAGCTTGTTTGGACTAAAACTTTGTCATTCGTCATGCTTTTTTAAGCTAACTTACCAGAAATGACAACCATGTTGAGACGGCATTTCTTGTGTAACAGCCGTCTCCTTATCTCAAAGGTCGAAGTCAGACTAAGCGGTCACAGTCAATTTAATTCGGCCATTGAACAGCTTGAAAATATCTATCTCAGCCATAACTTTGCCATTTTTTTATGGATTTTAAAATAACTTTGAACAAATGAAATTCATCATAAGTTGATTTATCTTGTGTTACACTGATCTCCAAAGGTCATGGTTAACATTCAAAGATAAAATTTGGCATGAAACGAGCTTATTTAGACTGAAGAAATCTGTAGAGGATCACATAGAGGATATTTGTTCATGTCAGTGTAAGATCGTTTGTTTTTTCATGAGTGATCATAGAAAATATATTTTCATGAGTGGCGCAGCCACGAGTGAAAATATAATTTTTCTATGATCAGTACGAATGAAATAACAAACGATCTTACACTGACATGAACAAATTTTCTGTTTCTTTTATGCCCCTTTTTCAAGAAAATAATTAATTATAATTTCCCTTTCGCTGAAAAGTGACCCTCTCTCCCGTGGCGTGCCTCAATACATTGAAATGACGTCATTTTGTTGACGAAATGACGTCATTATCCCAGGGAAATTCTTCAGTTAAACGCTTTTACAATGTAAATAAACGGTAGAAAAAAGCATAAAATTAAAAGAAAATTTGTTGGATTCGGTGGAATATTGACTTTATTTCACTCGTTATCATAGAAAAAATATAGACAAGGATATAAACAAGGGAAGTACATCTTGATATGATAATCTAAAAATAGAAAAAGGAATTCCGAAAATGTGTTCTTTTCACCGGTGAAAAGAACAATTTTGTTGTTTTCACTCCTGTTATTTCACTGCAGAAATGTCATATTTTATCATAAGGTATAAAAGAAATGAGGACTTTTTATGTGAAATTATTGTGGAATCAGAAGTTTTCCAGCTATTTTTTTTAACACTTTCTGTTGTTATGGCAAACCCACTTTTGCATTCATGTGACATTCCTGAGAAAATTGAGTAAAATCTTCCCAGTAAATTGTTGTTTTGAACACAAGAAGGTGACTGAGACAATAGCCCATTATGTACTAACCCTTTGAGCGCTGGAACCTGATTTTGAAGGCCTTTGCAAACAGTTTGGATCCAGATGAGACGCCACAAAACGTGGCGTCTCATCAGGATCCAAACTGTTTGCTATTCTGATAGTATTCTTTGAAAAAAAAATCAAAGAAAATGCTAATTTTAGAAATTAAGCAGACAACATTTTAGCAGATGACAAATTTCTCAGCATGCAAAGGGCTAAACTTATGTAACATATGATAAAGCTCTGATTTATATTAAATATAGGATTGAAGCCGTTACTGTCCTTTTGCAGCAATGTTTTAAATTATTGTTGAGTTGACTTAATCGTTCGTATCATAAGTGTTTTATTGTTATTTTTAGAGCTTTGATTGTTTTAATGCCCTAGCTGTTCAATGATCAAATTGTGCCATAAAATAGCTTGTTTGGACTAAAACTTTGTCATTCATCATGCTTTTTTAAGATAATTTACCAGAAATGACAACCATGTTGAGATGGCATTTCTTGTGTAACAGCCGTCTCCTTAAGTCAAAGGTCAACGTCACACTAAGCTGTCACAGTCAAATTAGGCAAAAGAACAGCTTGAAAATTCTTATCTCAGCCATAACTTTGCCATTTATTTATGGATTTTAAAATAACTTGGCACAAAAAAAAGTCATCATAAGACGTTATGTCGTGTGTTACACTGGTCTCTGTACCTCAAAGGTCAAGGTTAATATTCAAAGATAAAAATTGGCATTATGGCCTTAAAACTGCTTTTTCAGACTGAATAAATCTGTACAGGTTCACATGAGGCCTTTTTTCGTGTGAAATTATTGTGCAATCTAGCCAGCTGTATTAGACTAGAAGATTTTTGTTTAAGTTTTCGTGCCTTTTTATAACACTTTCTGTTGTCATGGCAAACCCACTTTTCCATTTATGGGACATTCCTGTGAAAAATGAGTAAAAAATTACCCAGTTAATTGTTGTTTTGAACAAAAGAAGGTGACTGCACCATGGCTCATTATGTACTTAAGTGAGATAATTGGCCTTTAAAACAATTATTATTATAGGAACTGTTCTACCAATGATAAGTTATTAACAATTAAAGGATTTGTTTTCACATGTCACAGGGCACTTTTATGTAAATATTTCCATCTGTTCTGATTCATAGTATTTATAAATGTTCCAGGAATAACTAAATTTAAAGCAACTTCTGCAAAAAGTCTGATCCACCAGAGTGCTTATATTATTTAAGGGGAAAAATAAGAATCAGTGTGCTATATTTTTTACAAGCTAAAATTCTTGTTCTTTCAAAACATAAGTTGTGTAGTATCCCTTGTTCTCATGGGTCCGGATATAATGACTCAAATAGGCTATCAAAGACACACATTCTAAAATACAAAAAAAATACACAGATACCAAAAACCATAAGTTTCATTATAAAAAAAACATATATGACATAAACATATTTAATTCTAAACAATTGTTAATTCATTATGAAAAACATTTGATCTTATCAGTTATCAAATATTAATACATATTAATAATAACTTAATATAAACATGTATTACAGTATATTAAAACATGACACGAAGCTTATAAAATATGAAATATTAATACATCTTAATAATTACTTAATATAAACATGTATTACACTATATGTAACATAACATGAAGCTTATAAATTATGAAATATTAATACATCTTAATAATTACTTAATATAAACATGTATTACACTATATGTAACATAACATGAAGCTTATAAATTATGAAATATTAATACATCTTAATAATTACTTAATATAAACATGTATTACACTATATGTAACATAACATGAAGCTTATAAATTATGAAATATTAATACATCTTAATAATTACTTAATATAAACATGTATTACACTATATGTAACATAACATGAAGCTTATAAATTATGAAATATTAATACATCTTAATAATTACTTAATATAAACATGTATTACACTATATGTAACATAACATGAAGCTTATAAATTATGAAATATTAATACATCTTAATAATTACTTAATATAAACATGTATTACACTATATGTAACATAACATGAAGCTTATAAATTATGAAATATTAATACATCTTAATAATTACTTAATATAAACATGTATTACACTATATGTAACATAACATGAAGCTTATAAATTATGAAATATTAATACATCTTAATAATTACTTAATATAAACATGTATTACACTATATGTAACATAACATGAAGCTTATAAATTATGAAATATTAATACATCTTAATAATTACTTAATATAAACATGTATTACACTATATGTAACATAACATGAAGCTTATAAATTATGAAATATTAATACATCTTAATAATTACTTAATATAAACATGTATTACACTATATGTAACATAACATGAAGCTTATAAATTATGAAATATTAATACATCTTAATAATTACTTAATATAAACATGTATTACACTATATGTAACATAACATGAAGCTTATAAATTATGAAATATTAATACATCTTAATAATTACTTAATATAAACATGTATTACACTATATGTAACATAACATGAAGCTTATAAATTATGAAATATTAATACATCTTAATAATTACTTAATATAAACATGTATTACACTATATGTAACATAACATGAAGCTTATAAATTATGAAATATTAATACATCTTAATAATTACTTAATATAAACATGTATTACACTATATGTAACATAACATGAAGCTTATAAATTATGAAATATTAATACATCTTAATAATTACTTAATATAAACATGTATTACACTATATGTAACATAACATGAAGCTTATAAATTATGAAATATTAATACATCTTAATAATTACTTAATATAAACATGTATTACACTATATGTAACATAACATGAAGCTTATAAATTATGAAATATTAATACATCTTAATAATTACTTAATATAAACATGTATTACACTATATGTAACATAACATGAAGCTTATAAATTATGAAATATTAATACATCTTAATAATTACTTAATATAAACATGTATTACACTATATGTAACATAACATGAAGCTTATAAATTATGAAATATTAATACATCTTAATAATTACTTAATATAAACATGTATTACACTATATGTAACATAACATGAAGCTTATAAATTATGAAATATTAATACATCTTAATAATTACTTAATATAAACATGTATTACACTATATGTAACATAACATGAAGCTTATAAATTATGAAATATTAATACATCTTAATAATTACTTAATATAAACATGTATTACACTATATGTAACATAACATGAAGCTTATAAATTATGAAATATTAATACATCTTAATAATTACTTAATATAAACATGTATTACACTATATGTAACATAACATGAAGCTTATAAATTATGAAATATTAATACATCTTAATAATTACTTAATATAAACATGTATTACACTATATGTAACATAACATGAAGCTTATAAATTATGAAATATTAATACATCTTAATAATTACTTAATATAAACATGTATTACACTATATGTAACATAACATGAAGCTTATAAATTATGAAATATTAATACATCTTAATAATTACTTAATATAAACATGTATTACACTATATGTAACATAACATGAAGCTTATAAATTATGAAATATTAATACATCTTAATAATTACTTAATATAAACATGTATTACACTATATGTAACATAACATGAAGCTTATAAATTATGAAATATTAATACATCTTAATAATTACTTAATATAAACATGTATTACACTATATGTAACATAACATGAAGCTTATAAATTATGAAATATTAATACATCTTAATAATTACTTAATATAAACATGTATTACACTATATGTAACATAACATGAAGCTTATAAATTATGAAATATTAATACATCTTAATAATTACTTAATATAAACATGTATTACACTATATGTAACATAACATGAAGCTTATAAATTATGAAATATTAATACATCTTAATAATTACTTAATATAAACATGTATTACACTATATGTAACATAACATGAAGCTTATAAATTATGAAATATTAATACATCTTAATAATTACTTAATATAAACATGTATTACACTATATGTAACATAACATGAAGCTTATAAATTATGAAATATTAATACATCTTAATAATTACTTAATATAAACATGTATTACACTATATGTAACATAACATGAAGCTTATAAATTATGAAATATTAATACATCTTAATAATTACTTAATATAAACATGTATTACACTATATGTAACATAACATGAAGCTTATAAATTATGAAATATTAATACATCTTAATAATTACTTAATATAAACATGTATTACACTATATGTAACATAACATGAAGCTTATAAATTATGAAATATTAATACATCTTAATAATTACTTAATATAAACATGTATTACACTATATGTAACATAACATGAAGCTTATAAATTATGAAATATTAATACATCTTAATAATTACTTAATATAAACATGTATTACACTATATGTAACATAACATGAAGCTTATAAATTATGAAATATTAATACATCTTAATAATTACTTAATATAAACATGTATTACACTATATGTAACATAACATGAAGCTTATAAATTATGAAATATTAATACATCTTAATAATTACTTAATATAAACATGTATTACACTATATGTAACATAACATGAAGCTTATAAATTATGAAATATTAATACATCTTAATAATTACTTAATATAAACATGTATTACACTATATGTAACATAACATGAAGCTTATAAATTATGAAATATTAATACATCTTAATAATTACTTAATATAAACATGTATTACACTATATGTAACATAACATGAAGCTTATAAATTATGAAATATTAATACATCTTAATAATTACTTAATATAAACATGTATTACACTATATGTAACATAACATGAAGCTTATAAATTATGAAATATTAATACATCTTAATAATTACTTAATATAAACATGTATTACACTATATGTAACATAACATGAAGCTTATAAATTATGAAATATTAATACATCTTAATAATTACTTAATATAAACATGTATTACACTATATGTAACATAACATGAAGCTTATAAATTATGAAATATTAATACATCTTAATAATTACTTAATATAAACATGTATTACACTATATGTAACATAACATGAAGCTTATAAATTATGAAATATTAATACATCTTAATAATTACTTAATATAAACATGTATTACACTATATGTAACATAACATGAAGCTTATAAATTATGAAATATTAATACATCTTAATAATTACTTAATATAAACATGTATTACACTATATGTAACATAACATGAAGCTTATAAATTATGAAATATTAATACATCTTAATAATTACTTAATATAAACANAAAGGGGGAGGAGTGTAGTGAAATAAGGTCACTTCCAACAGCCTTGCTGTTGGGCTAGCTCTTTAGCGACGTAGTTAAAGTGTCTGACTACCACTCTGGAGGTCGTGGGTTCAATCCCCGGCTTGAGCTCAGTATTTTCACATTAATGGCGACGAGGCAAAAAAGAACTGTGAATGCGGGAATGGGTCTGAGCTGTTTAATGGTTTCTGGGAGGGCCATGCGGATGCAAGACATGCTGTAGCGGGCGTGTCTGGGCCTTGAAACATTAAAAGGGGGAGGACTGTAGTGAAATAAGGTCACTTCCAACAGCCTTGCTGTTGGGCTAGCTCTTTAGCGACGTAGTTAAAGTGTCAGACTACCACTCTGGAGGTCGTGGGTTCAATCCCCGGCTTGAGCTCAGTATTTTCACAATACTACTGTGTCAAGAAAAAATAATAAAAAATTTGGAATTCATAGGTTTGGATACTATACGCCTTTTCTGGTGACTTTGACCGACATATGAACATTCGGACCCAATGTCATTTTCTTCAGAAGCTGTGTTGCATACGTTTTTCTAAATGAAGAATATATATGGGTGGGTGGGGAATGGGATTATTGATGCAAGTACATGTGGTCCAGTACTCATGTTCATCATAAAGAAACGTAAAGTAGTACTTCTTGGACATTTTTGGGATGTTGATGTTTATCAATAAAAATATTACAGGATCTACATTTTAATAAATATGCATGTTTATTAAACCTACCCAAAACTTTTCAACACATCGAATGTTATCGATGGCGACACCTCTGCATCGTCTGCAAAAACGCTAGTTATTTTTAAATTTGTATTACTTAATATGGGAATGATGTCAACGATTCTGTTCAGAAGATTTACTTTTCTTATTGAGATAGTTTCAGTTCCGTTTTTAATTATTTTAAATTTGAAATACGCTACGTTTGTCTCATTGTTGTTTAAATCCGCCATTTCCGAAATGCAATATAAAAATCATTTGTTAAGTACTCACCGATTGGCTAATAGCGTGTGGTATTGGCTGCAATAGCCAATGAAAATCGCTGACGCTTTACATGTCGACTGCGCACAACGAAACAACCCGTATTATAAAAACAAATTTTGAACAACACTTTCGGCAAACTGCGAATTTTTATTTTTAGTTTAGGATAAAATACCAGGTCGGCGGGTGATATGTAAATAAAAAAAACGAAAGTGACTTTTATTTTTATTTGTATTTGTCGAAAAATAGGGTCGGTCGCTCCCGTAAAACAGAAAATTAAAAAATGCTGGCCTTACATGGTTATCCTTCAGATATGACTCAGACTCTTTTATTTTGTCCAGACATTTTATGCTGGCTATGAACTCAATTTCTTTCTTGCTCTTATAACAAAGGCCATTTACAGCTTCACTGAGTGTTTGCAAGTCATCCTCCAGTCTGATGCAATTGTCAACATCTTTCTTGAGAGAGGTTTGCAATGTGGTTCGAATGTCATCCAGTTCTTTCAAGGTTGTATTTTCTAGTTCATCCAAAGCAGCATTTAATTTCTTCCGCTGGTCTCGGATTTCTTGCAGTTTTTCACTACATGATACCTCCATGGACTGAATGCTGGCCTCTTGTGTACTCTTTAACATATTTAGTTCATCAATAATAGTTTGAAGATTGTTGGACAACTGTTGCATATCAAATAACATCTTTTTGACTGACTCAGAAATTAGAGCCACATTAGTGCACTGTCTGAAGTAACAACAAGAATCATAATAACAGCATGTATCATGTATGCGTATGAAATATCTAACTAAAATAAAACATTACAAAGTATCAAAATTATAATATTCAAAGCACAGTAAATAATTGTCTTGGCAAACATTATGAGTCTAAATTAAAAACTTATCCTAAATTGAAATAAAAAAGGTAAGCGTAGTACACAGTAATAAGGTTTATAAACAAAACTTTTACAGTAATGCTGAGCAATATAGTCCTACACAAACGCTAACCTTTATCAAATATAGTTTGTGCATAACAAAGTATGTTTGCCCCATTTTGTAATCTAGACATCCAGCAGTATGTCATCAAACATAACAACCATCAACAATTTAACATTGCTTAGAATGACGGAACAGAAATGCATAAAACAACTGTGAAGTTCAGCTGAAAAAATGAAAATTAAGACAAATATTTGATTGATTCCAGTGAAAAAAGCCAACTTTCTTTAACCTCAATAACTTACAGACAATAGACTTATACTGCATTGCCCTAGACTTTTGAAATAGCCGCTTATACCAAGGTACAAACAATTCTGACCAATTTTTCGTAACAAACATTGGTTCATTCAAATAATTATAGTTGGTATGGTATGTGCTTTCCAAAGGACTTAAATACATGAGCCAGCTTAATGTTTGTACCATCCGAGATTGGTGTGGTTTTCCCAATCTATTCCATGGCTGTGTGTTACTTACCTGTGATTCAGTGAAACACAATCGGTGCAACACAGCTGACTGTGGTCCTGACAAAACATTTTCAATTTCTTATTCTTGTGGACATCACATTTCAGAAGCAAATCCTCCATTTTCTTTGTAAGAGGCCATTTATTTGTTTCTCCTCTTCCATATTTGGAATGGTTTGCATATATTTGATCATGAAAATAAATGCATTTTCCGCAGAAAAAGTTAATACATGAAGCACAAAAATAATCTGCTCTTTCATCAATACTTTTACTTTCGCAACCGCCACAAACATAGTCCTTCACTAAATCTGAACTGCTGTGATTTAAACCTACAGACAATGCCATTTTGCAATAAATATTAAGAACTGTCCTTTTTCGAAATGCTTTGTTTTCACTATTAATATGAACCCTTGTTAACAGAAGCATTTATGAAGAGGCACTTTTTAGTAAGTATATTAACCAATTTACCTAACTTAACCTTGTAAATAGCTGAATTATGTTCTCTGTTTAAGCCCACAATCCACTTTAAATCAACACTGATGTAAAAAGTCCATAGTGAAGTTACATAAAGACCATGTATATAGTTTGCTTAACGTTTTGCTGATAATACAGGGGCAAACCATGTTCTGGAGATAAGGTGAAACAAGCACACTATTGAATTGGTACCATATTAACTTATCATCTACAATTCTTATCAGTCTAAGGTCAGAAGAAAAAACACACCATTGAGTTAAATCTAGGTTTTTCTTAATCAAATTGAAAGCTTAGATTTTGTAGTCCACATGAGTTGAGAAATACGAGGCAATACTCTAAAATAACACTTTTCCAGAATTTTGTTCTTGGTTTCTTATAACTTTGTCTGTGCCAATAACTATTTATAATATTTTTATTGTTTTGTACAAAAAAACAACACTAATGTTAGAACCCACATATATTTTTATGCCCGCCTTCAAAGTAGGCAACATATAGCTAGCAGTCTGTTAATTCGTCTGTGCGAAACTTCCTGGGTTTGCTATAACTTTATTAATGGATTTTGAAATAACTTGGGGATGGTGAGACTACATGTTACATGTAACACAAGTCTCCTTACCTCATAATTCGAGGTCACACTAAGACGTCAAAGGTAAAAATTGACCATGAAAATTCCTGTCTTTGTTATTACTTTGCCATTTATTTGTGGATTTTGGAATAACTTGGCACAAACATAAACCATCATTAGACAACCTGGCACATGTAAAAACTGTCTCCTACATAAAAAGGTCAAGGTCACACTTTAAGGTCAAATGTTAAGTTTGACCATAAAGCAGCTTGTTTTTGACATAAGTGGAGTTTTGAGACAATATAGTGGAATGCCGGGGCATCTGTGCCATATTGACACATGTCTTGTTGTTCAATGATATTGGTTTTTTCTGCAGTGTTTTTTTAATGTTGCATAAATGTTTTGCCCACTACTTCTTGCAGACACTGTCATCATACCCAATGTGCCAACCAAGTCTGCGCGGGCCAGGTCAATGATTGGTGGAACTCCCATTACCAAGGAGACAGCAATAGTATGTCACATGACAAACTTTTTTTTTTATCTCACCAGAGCACATAGTGCTCATGGGGAGCTTTAAGGACACCGTGATGTTGGTCATCCATCAGTGCGTGAATTGCAAAAAAGGTGCGTCTGTTAACTTATTCATCTATCAACTTCTCTTACTTTACCCATTGAAAGATTTTAACAAAAAAAAAATAATCAAAAATCTCTAAAACTACAAGGGTCCTTGCATTAATATTTGGTGTGTAACATTGTCTAGTGGTCCTCTATTAAGTTAATTTTGACATAAATGGAGTATCGAGAAAGAAGTGTAGATGTGCTAGACACTGTTGTTATTCCTAGTGACCCTCACTTGCCTGAGTTATTTTCCCTTGGTTGAAAGTTTTTTTTACAGATTAACAAATTATTATGAGTATTTTATTGATCTTCTAGACCTGACATATTTTATGGAATTTCTTGGTATGATGTGAACTATATTTGCATTGTTTTTGGCCTGTATGTCTGTCTGTCATTGTGTGTGTCATTGTGTTTGGCTGTCCCAAAACTTTAACCTTGGTCATAACTTTTGCAATATTGAAGATAGCAACTTGATATTTGGCATGCACGTGTATCTCATGGACCTGCACATTTTGAGTGGTGAAAGGTCAAGGTCATCCTTCAAGGTCAAAGGTCAAATATATGGGTTAAAATTGCTCAATAGGGTGCATAGTGTTTCTCAAACACATCACTTGTTTTTCTTATTGAATGATATATGTAATTGACAAATTTACTTGAATTTATTTTTCTCATTAGGCCCTACGCAAGATAACCCTGGGAAGCACCGTCCACTCATTCAGCCGTGACTGGCGTAAGGCTGCTCTGATCTTCCAGGATGAGTCCACAAAATACCCTTTTGGTCTCCAAACACATCATGTGAGTATGGTTTTGTGCTTTTATACTCTTCCCATGTAGAGATTGTTCTGTCCTAGGATTAATCCATTGCCACTGAGATAGGCACTTTGACTCGTTTGTAGTCCCTTGGAAAATTAAATTAAATTTAAGACCTTTCTTTCTAGATTTCAGTTCAAAAGGCTTCATTTCCAACCATTAGATACTGATGAGCAGTAAACAGCATTTCTTGCAAGTTGCATATAGCCTTTTACACTTTGTTTTTGAGTTGGAAAGGGTTAAGGTTCAAAATAGGTTTTACCGTTTTTTATGCCCCCGGTAGGGTGGCATATAGCAGTTGAACTGTCTGTCAGTCTGTGATTCCGTTCGAAAAATTTAACATTGGCCATAACTTTTGCAATATTGAAGATAGCAACTTGATATTTAGCATGCATGTGTATCTCATGGAGCTGCACATTTTGAGTGCTGAAAGGTCAAGGTCAAGTTCATCCTTCAAGGTTAAAGGTCAAAAAACAAAATCCAAGGCAAGTAACAAGCTTTAAAGGGAGATCATTTATATTTATCATTTGGCAGGTACAGCTAATATTCACAAGGGAAGTTATAATTTTTAAAGGGATATAAACACATTTTTTTTTTAATTCTAAGCGGCGCAGTAGGGGGCATTGTGTTTCTGACAAACACATCTCTTTTTTATAAACACTAACACTGCTTACTCTGACAGTTGGGATACAAACCCTTTGCATGCTGGGAAATTTGTCATCTGCTAAAATGTCGTCTGCTGAATTTCTAAAATTAGCATTTTATTCAAAAAAAATTCTAAGACCACTATCAGAATAGCAAACAGTTTGGATCCTGATGAGACGCCACGTTCTGTGGCGTCTCATCTGGATCCAAACTGTTTGCAAAGGCCCTCAAAATCCGGTTCCAGCCTCAAAGGGTTAACGCAGCTTTTTCTAATCGTTTGGGAATAAGATCGATCTATACCTGTGAAATTGGGAATTTTATAGTCAATTTATTCTAAATTGGGGAAAAAACATTGTTTGTATATACATTTTAAACTATTGGAGATAAAACTTACATTAAACAATAACCATCAAACAGAAATATATCAGTGAAATGGATGCTACAACTTCAAAGCTCTTAATACTTCCTGACTACTTTATTACTAAACATCAAAAAGTCAGACAAAAAATTGGGAATTTTCGGAATGGATTCGGGAAAAAAGAGACTTTCCATTTGGAATATGAAAAAAATAATTGCTATAAAATCAGCAACAACAAAGTCCTGACTTACCCAGTTGTAGCTTATAACCTTTGCACATCAGCAAACTTCACTTAAAAGGACTTGTTCACAGATTTTGGCGTTTTTTCGAGTTAAATTGAAAAGTGTCAGAACTTATGACCCCAAGTATAAAAACAGAATATAATTAAAGAAATACAAATATTGCATTTTTTTCCCCACCTGGGCTAGATCCACTTACCTTTGGATTAAAAAGCTAATGCCTTAACCCTTTGGCCATCCAGGGCTGTTATATTACGGCATGCATTTTATGCTTTATATAAGCAATCTATGTATTGTCACAAATGATAATGCAAACAACAGAAACAATCCAAATTATGCAACCGTTTCATGTTTGTAACGCTTCATAATTTTATCAATTTTTAATGTCATAAACTAAAATGTATTTTCAGTATGAGTGTACATCATAAGTGTTTTTTTGCTCCCTGATGTATGTGTTCTTCAATTTTTTTAATCTATGACAAAAAGTTGGAAAATTGTCATTTTTACAAGTGCATTTTAAACCTTATTATGACCATGCCGATCATCTTTGGAATCGTTTAAAATAGCTTACCATTTTTTGTAACATCTACTGGTACACTGGTTATTCTAACATTTGGGCTACTGAAACAGTTATAGCTGATGACTATTGCACATCTTTTTTCTAACTTTATCCTGATATTGTCCCTTTTTGGAATTATTAATTTAGGCTGTCAAGCACCTGACCTTTATAGAATTAAGCATCTGGTTCCAATTACAGTTATTATACCGCAGCAGTCAAGTAGAGACGTCTTGAAATGGAAACAAACTTGGCCCACAAAGTACTCCTACCCTTGCAGCGTACAACATTCAAACTTGCATGCATTGTTCCCAATAATATTTGCTCTTTCAGCGCTGGAACCGAATTTTGAAGGCCTTTGCAAANAAAAAACCTACCTACCGACCCACATTTTTTGGGGCATGTAACCAGAAACAAACCTATTTTTTTTAGGCCTAAACGAAAATGTATTTTCAGTATGAGTCTACATCATGAGTGTTTTTTTACTCCCTGATGTATGTGTTCTTCAATTTTTTAAATCTATGACAAAAAGTTGGAAAATTGTCATTTTTACAAGTGCATTTTAAACCTTATCATGACCATCTTTGGAATCGTTTAAAATAGCTTACCATTTTTTTGTAACATCTACCGATACACTGGTTATTCTAACATTTGGGCTACTGAAACTGTTATAGCTCATGACTATTGCACATCTTTGTTCTCACTTAATCCTGATATTGTCCCTTTTTGTAATTATTTATTTAGGCTGTCAAGCACCTGACCTTTTTAGAATTAAGCATCTGGTTCCAATTACAGTTATTATACCGCAGCAGTCAAGTAGAGACTTCTTGAAATGGAAAACAAACTTGGCCCACAAAGTACTCCTACCCTTGCATCGTACAACATTCAAACTATCATGCATTGTTCCCAATAATATTAACTCTTTCAGTGTTGGAACCGAATTTTGAAGGCCTTTGCAAACAGTTTGGATCCAGATGAGACGCCACACAACGTGGCGTCTCATCAGGATCCAAACTGTTTGCTATTCTTATGGTATTCTTTGAAAAAAAAAGAAGAAAATGCTAATTTTAGAAATTCAGCAGACAACATTTTAGCAGACGACAAATTTCCAAGGATGCAAAGGGTTAAGCTTTGTGTGTGCCAGTTTATTATTCTGCCTTAATATTGATCTGTTTTGTATATAGATTGAAAATCAACTTTGTTTATTAATGTTAGAATTTGACTTTTTTGTCCATGAGCAGTTGTTTGTTAAAAATGATTGATACAAGTTATATGTTGATTGCCAATTTATGTCTAGATCTTGTGTAAAGGCAGATACAGAATTTGTCACGTAAAGTTAGAACATCTCCTTAGCTTTAATAAGGATTAATTTCAATTATCCAAGATCACAAACATCATCATGTGTTTGTTTTAGAACCACAAACAAAACTCATGTGCTCTTTTGTATAAAATGGTTGAATCAATTAATTTTAAATGAGCCTCCCTCTGTGAAAACCGGGCTTAATGCATGCGTTTAAAGTATTGTCCCACAGATTAGCCTGTGCAGTCCGCACACGCTAATATGGGACGTCTCTTAACCCTTTGAGCGCTGGAACCGAATTTTGAAGGCCTTTGCAAACAGTTTGGTTCCAGATGAGACGCCACACAACGTGGCGTCTCATCAGGATCCAAACTGTTTGCTATTCTGATAGTATTCTTTGAAAAAAATAAAAGAAAATGCTAATTTTAGAAATTTAGCAGACAACATTTTAGCAGACGACAAATTTCCCAGCATGCAAAGGGTTAAGGTACATGCATTAAACCCCGTTTACCCAGAGCAAGGCTCAAATATTAAAATATTATTGACTAATGTAAAAGTGTCCATTGATAAAGGAAAAGTGAAATTGAGTATAATACAGTTCAATCAACACTACAGCAATTTCTTACAGAATGGTGCCAGAGCGTTTATCCTGTGTTTCCAAGGTTACCTTCTGAAGCACCTGCTGTTTGGACGTCAATATGCCTCTAGTTTTGCCACCAGAAAGTAGGTATCCAGCAAGGGCTTGGCCACAAACTATTGTGTCTGTTTGAGTTTTAGCTCACCTGAGCATAACGTGCTCAAGGTGAGCTATTGTTATCACTCTATGTCTGCGTCAGTCGTGGTGCAGTGTGCGATGTGTGTTGTACACTTTTAGCTTGTTACCACTCTAGAGACCACATTTTTTCCCAATCTTCATGAAACTTGGTCGGAATGTTTATCTGGACAATATCTATGTTGATTACAAATCTGTATGACATGGGGAGTAAAACAAGGTCACTGGGTTTAATCTTAGAAAAACTTTGGTTCCCCTCTAGGGGCTACATTTATGGCTCAATCTTAATGAAACCTTGTCAGAATGTTTATCTTGTAGTACTCTATGCTGAGTTTTAATCTGGGTTACAAGCATCTAAAAACTATGTCACTACATATAGGTCAAATCTAAGAAAAACCTTGTTACCACTCTAAAAGCCACATTTAGGACTCAATCAGGATGAAACTTGGTCAGAATATTTATCTTGACAATATCATTACCAAGTTTGAATCTGGATTACATGTGTCTAGAAACTAGGTAACCAGGTCAAATCATTATAAAAAATCTTATAACTGTAGGGGCAACATTTCTGACTCAAACTTGATGAAACTTTGAATTGGGGTCTGATCATACTTAAGAGGTTTAGCCTTTTTTGTGTACAGTCCATATCTCCTTTATCATTTAAGAATTTTCATGAAAACTTTGCCACAATGTTAAGGTCATTGGGAGTTTGAAAAGATTGTTGTTTGGTCAAAAACATGGCTAGCGGAAGCTTCGGCAGTTTTCCTTATGTCTGTTGTGAAACCTTGTTAACACTTCATTCTCAGAACAGTTTAGTTCCTTGGGATCTCAGATGAGCGCTCTAGCTCTTTCAGTGCTGAAACCAAATTTTGAAGGCCTCTGCAAACAGTTTGGATCCAGATGAGACGCCACAAAACGTGGCGTCTCATCAGGATCCAAACTGTTTGCGATTCTGATAGTATTCTTTGAAAAAAAAATCGAAGAAAATGCTAATTTTAGAAATTCAGCAGACTACATTTTAGCAGACGACAAATTTCCCAGCATGCAAACAGTTTAGTTCCGTGGGATCTCAGATGAGCGCTCTAGAGCCTTTGACCCTCTTGTTGCTGATAACTTAATAAAGGAGAAATGCAGTTAATGAAAATGAGGTCATTATTATGTCGTTAAATTTGTCTCTTATGAGTATGCTAAGAATTTCAATCTATCGGTATTGATTTATCTTCATTTATTACAACTGACACTTGCTTTTAACATACTTGAATACATTGTCAATTTACTTGAAAAAAAATGTTTAACCCTTTACCACTCAGATATGCTCTTTGACACATATGTAGTCCCATAGAAAAACGTATTGAATTTAGAACCTTTCTAAAAAGATTCAAGTTTTAAACGCTGTATTTCCAACCCTAAGATACTGATAAGCAGCAAACAGCATCAAACCTGAACAGACTGCGAGTTACTCGCAGGCTATTCTGGTTTTATTCTGGTTGCATATAGCCATTTTTACTTTCCTTCTTCTCAGAAAAGGTTCAAGTAAAATCTGCTTGTCTTGTAGTGCCTTAAAACCATCAGATTTTGAGCGCCGTAAAGCGCTGTGTTCTGCCATCTGTGAGATCCTGTGGCAGGCTGGGGGCCAGTCTAGGTGCAGCCTGTGTCTGCTACAAGACTCCGCCTTCTTTGACACGGATTACACCTACCGCAAAGACGGGCTTACAGAAATGGTACGTTTTATAGTGCTCTGTTGTCTTGAAATGGCTCTCAGAAATGGAATTTTGTATAGTGTTGTGTAACCTTGTATGGTTTCACAGAAATTGTATGCCTTGTAGTGCTATTTAACCTTGTATGAGCTCACTAAAATGGTTTGCATCATAGCGCTATGTTACCTTGTTAGGTCTTATGTCATAAGACCTAACAAGGTTACATAGCGCTATGATGCAAACCATTTTAGTGAGCTCATACAAGGTTTACATAAGTTATGGAAATGGTATGTCTTATTGTGTTGTGTAGCTTTGTTTGGTCTTTAAGACATTGTCTCACCAATAGTCTTGTGTAACCTTGTATTTGCTCACAGAACCAGTATGCCTTATATTGATGCGTAACCATGTATCGTCTCACAGAAATGATATGTCTGATAGTACTGCGTGACCTTGTATGGTATCACAGAAATGGTATGTCTATTAGTGCTGCATAACCTTGGATGGTTTCACAGAGATGGTAGGTCTTATTGCCTTGTAACCTTGTGTACATGGGCTTACAATAATTATATGTCTCTTTGTGCATCGGAAACCGTGAATGGTTTCACATAAAAAGTAGGTCTTATAGCGCTACTGTTACCATATATATATATATGGGCTTTCATTAATTGTTTGTCTCACAGTTCAACTGTAACCTTGTTTGAGCTCACGGAAAAATGGTATATGTAACTATGGATATTTGTACCAGAACACAATTTAAGCATAGTAATTAGCATAACCTTATGTTTTTTATCTTAATTCGTAATAGGTTTACAAATGTTCCCAATTGTTTAGCTAAGATGCTTCAAAATTATGCAGGTTTTCATTTATCAAGCTGATTTCTACATTTCTTAGTTGTTTCGACGCTAAATATAATTTCCGATTCCATTTCATTGTCTCCACCATTTCTGTCTGCAGATCAACCTGTACGAGTTCAAGAAGTATGCAGACCTGGAGTTGTTTGTGAAGAGACACCTCAGTCACGTAAGGCACTCTTAATCTGTCGCAGTATTCGCAATCTGCTTCAGTATTTGAATTAATTTAAACCACCAATGCCCAGGTCAGTTTGACATCATTGGGCTGTTTGATATCATGGGGCTGTTAGATGTCATAATATTTAACAACAGCCACTCTGACATATAGTCTTTATAAACCATAGATTACAGTCATATGGACAATAAACAAACAAAATCCCAAATCCAAGAAATTCTCGAGCTGCAAAGACCTGATTATACATTATTACTGCCATTTTTTTTCCAAGTGTATATTTTTTTTGCTGTTCCATTAAATGTCTCTCTTCTCATTTTCAGTTTGAGCATGAGAACTCCAATGGCTGCATCACACTCCTCTACAGTGTCATCTTGTCAAGGACCATACCAAAGTATGAGCACTGAGCCGCATTCTGGGAAAACTGAGCTTAATGCATGTGCGTAAAGTGTCGTCCCTGGTTAGCCTGTGCAGTCTGCAGAGGCTAGGCAGGAACGACATTTTCCGCCTACACTGGATTCAAAAAAAAAAGACTTCCTTTAAACAAAAAATGTCATAAAAGATTTAGAGCTTTAACTCACATGCATTAAGCCCAGTTTTTCCAAAATGAGGCTCCATTGCATTCAAGAATTAAACTTTTGATGAGGAAACTTAGCTTTATTTCAGCATTGCAGTGATAAAGCTGTTGAGGGCAGAACAATGACATTATAATGATTATTTTGATTGTTTACCAAACGTCATTTGATGTTTATCATGTGTTCTGACAACTTCGGCCATTTTCTTTTGTTTGTTTACAAGAAAAGGACCATTTTTAGAAAATAATGGGATAAATAGAAAACCATTTAAGTGTCGTGTACTGATAAGTTTATTTGCTCGGCATGAAAATATGAAAAATCTTGTGGTTTAGATTGTCTAAGCCTTGCTCAATGAACTTATCTGTATACATCACTAACCTTATATGTGGCGTGTTCTGAGAAAACTGGACATAATGCTTGTGCGTAAAGTGTCATCCCAAATTAGCCTGTGAAGTCCGCACAGGCTAATCAGGGACGACACTTTCCGCCTAAGCTGGATTTTTGCTAAGAAGAGACATCATTCAAACGAAAAATTCCATAAAAGCGGAAATTGTAGTTTGGTAGTTTTCTCAGAACACACCACATATTCCATTTATAGCATGAAGAAGATTCACTAGGTTATCTGTTTGTTAGTTTGTTTGTCTGAATGTCATTTGATCTGTCCGTTCGTCTGTCAAAATCATTGACAACACTTTCCCCCTACACTGCATTATGGTTTAGATGAAACCTCCTTTAAATGAAAAATTCCATAAAGGGGAAAGTGTCGAACTGACTAGACTGTGCAGACTGCACAGGCTAATCTGGGATGACACTTTACGCACATGCATTAAGCCCAGTATTCCCAGTAAAAGGCTCATGTATATAACAAGTGTCAACAGTTTTAACCCTTTGAGTGCTGGAACCGGATTTTGAAGGTTTTTGCAAACAGTTTGGATCCAGATGAGACGCCACACAACGTGGCGTCTCATCAGGATCCAAACTGTTTGCTATTCTGATAGTATTCTTTGAAAAGAAATTGAAGATAATGCTAATTTTAGAAATTCAGCAGACGACATTTTAGCAGACGACAAATTACCCACCATGCAAAGGGTTAATATACTTGCAGGATAAACGAGGACATGGGACTTCATGAGACTTCAGACAAGGTACGTCTGTTAGCAGACAACGAGGAATGTGTGCCGGCGCTCATCAACCTGCTGTTGACTGGCCACGCCACGCAGTATTACCACAATGGCAGCGTTATCTACGATAAGGACGGTCATTTACTGGTGAGGCAGGCCTACCAACAGTTAGAACAATCATTTGAGCCTTGTTCTCGGAAAACTGGGCTTTATTCCTGTGCATAAGGTGTCTTCCCAGATTAGCCTGTGCAGTCCGCAAAGGCTAATTGGGGACGACACTTTCCACTTAGACTGGATTTTTGCTTAGAAGCAACTTCCTTTAAACTTTAAATACCCTATAACAGCGAAAAAATTCATCCTTATTAGCTTGTGCGGATTGAACAGGCTCATCTGGGATGACACTTTACACACATGCATAACGCCCGGTTTTCCCAGAAGGCTTGTTTGCTGGCAAACTCTATTATAAACCCTCAAGGACGTAGGCTTATACTGGATTACCCACGGACCCCTGACTCACATGTCTGTGGAAACAACTTGTTGATGACTTGTAATGTTTTAATTTTTTCAAAAAAGCTTTGTTGATTCATAGAGTCCTAGCTGAGCTAATTAGCCGATGAGAGCAAAGGGTTTGGTCATTTGTTGTTGTTTATCTTTCCAGCCCCATCCCCTGTATGGCTTGAAGGAGAGGAGTCAGATTGGCATGCTTTTCTGGGACAAGAACGAGGATGATGATGAGCGTACGGAGGTATATATAAATGCTCATATGTGTTAAAGGAATCACTGATTCGCCAATATGTGTTTAAGGAAAATATCTATCTTAATTTAAATCAGTTAAACAATGATTCCAGGCTCTCAATAATACAATTGTTTCTACTTTTTCTTACTTTGTCTACGTTTTTATGCCCCCGAAGGTGGGCATATAGTTATTGCACTGTCTGTCTGTCTGTCCGTCTGAAATTCCGTCAGACTTTGCGTTTAGGTTTCGAAAAATGTGCAAAAACACTTTGCATTTAGGTTTAGAAAAATGTGGAAAAGGGGGCATATGTCATCCTATGGTGACAGCATGGACAGGTCTTGTTAAATTGTCAATTGTGTTCCTACTTTTTTTTTTTTTTAAAGTCCTTTCATTCCAACGTTTTCATTTTTGCAGATGATTTTGTTTTCGCAACTCAAATTCTACATTGTAATTGTGAATGTTTTAGTCTATTTCTAGCTTTATTGGTACAATCTGTACTTTACAGCATAATGCGCTTATCTGTTTAGTATCACTTCAAACTATGGACTAGTTAATTGGCACGTGATGATTAAGGGCCCAATTCCTGTGGCTCCCTCTCCTCACCTCTATTTATCACGCTCACATAGTAGAAACACTGCAGACATTGATCAAAATATATTTGTTTTGCCAAAATCTGAAATCCACAAATTAACATGTTCACGCATTTGTCATTGAAAAAAACCACATAAAATTTCATGCCAACAAATATGAATGATTTTGCAGGATGTAAATGCAGGTGTGAGAATGGAAAAAAATAATTCCCACTTGCTTTTTTACCACTGTAGCAGTCATTTGTTTTGCAGCTTGGTAGTATGCTGAAAACTCCTAAGAGTCCAATATGGCTGACATTGGTGAATGGTCAGTGGGGACTACTTTTTAGCAACAACCTTGACCTTGTGTCTGACTGGAGAGTGGAGCATCACTTCACCTTGTATTACTACATTGGTCTTCTGCAAAATACATACACTGTGATCAATATAGGTAAATGCTAGACTAAATTTATAAACATAGGTGTCTAATTGCACTATATTCCTATATTCATACATTTAAAATGTCTTTCCATAATATTTTTGGAACAGTGACTTTTCACAATTGGATCACTTAAAATATTTTGTTTGTTTGAATAATTAACATCAAATCGGAATAAAAAGGCTATAAACAATAAAAATAACAATTCAATGCATAGTTGTCTGCCCTGATCTAATTTTAGAATTTAGTAAGATCAGTTTTTAGCTCACCTGCATGAGCACATTCACAATGTGCTCATGGTGGTGAGCTATTGTGATCGCCTTTTGTCCGTCGTGCGTCATCCATCGTCAGTCGTCCGTCGTCAACATTTACCTTATAAACACTCTAGAGGCCACATTTATTGTCAGATCTTCATGATACTTGGTCATAACATGTGTCCTAATAATATCTTGGACAAGTTCGAAAATGGTTCCGGTTGGTTGAAAAACATGGCTGCCAGGGAGTGTGGCAGTTTTCCTTATATAGCTATTGTAAAACCTTTTTAACACTCTAGAAGTCACATTTTTAGTCCAATCTTCATGAAACTTTGTCAGAACATGTGCCCCAATACTATCTTGGACAAGTTCGAAAATGGTTTCGGTTGGATGAAAAATATGGCCAGGGGGCGGGGCAGTTTTCCTTATATATGGCTTTACTGTATAGTAATACCTTGTTAACACTCTAGAAGTCACATTTATTGTCCAATCTTCATGAAACTTAGTCAGAACACGTGTTCTAATGATATCTTAGATGAGTTAGAAAATGGTTCTGGTCTGTTGAAAAACATGGCCACTAGAGGGCGGGGCAGTTTTCCTAATAGGGCTTTAGTAAAACCTTGTTAACACTCTAGAAGTCACATTTATTGTCCCATGCTCATGAAACCTAGTCAGAACATTTTTACTAATGATATCTTGGATGAGTTCTGGTCTGTTGAAAAACATGGCTGCCAGGGGGCAGGAATATTTGTTCTAATGATATCTGGGCTAAATATGAAAATGGTTGAGATCCGTTGAAAAACATTGCCGCAAGGGGGCATGGCATTTTTCCTTATATGGCTATATAGTAAAACCTTGTTAACACTCTAGGAGACACATTTATTATCCAATCTTTATGAAACTTGATAAGAACATTTGTTCTAACAATAGCTGGTTGAGTTTGAAAATGGTTATGGTTCGTTGAAAAACATGGCTGCCGGGGGTTCGGGGCAGTTGTCCTTATGTCACGTAATCGTTCATAGTTCATGGACGACACATAGTTACTAACAATGTTCATTACTCTTAAATTACCGGTGTGTAGCCTATCATTCGATATCTCGTCATGCGCGTATTGCCAAGATGACGAGATTTGCATTAACTACCATTTTCTCGTGTCACGCATGGGACAAGTCGATCCCTCTCTATTATGTTGGTTTCTCTGCATAATGTAGGATAAAATATTCAACAACACCACGTATCAGTTTTTAGTCCAATTTAATGTCTAACATACTTAATATTTTTGGTTATACAAATACAGTCTGATAGCTACATGATCGTATCTTTCTCGATCCGTACGCCTCCAAGTCTAAACGCTAACTGGTTGGATGTTGTTAAATCTACCAAAA
>VMBQ01006341.1:0-25904 GCA_007657795.1 Dreissena rostriformis | reverse complement strand
AAGGTCAAGGTCATCCTTCCATGTCAATTTTTTTTTTTTTTTTTTTTTTTTTTTTTCAAAGCGGCGCAGCTAGTAGGGGGCATTGTGTTTCTGACAAACACATTTCTTGTTTTGTATTTGTGTTAATACGCTTCTTTCAATTAAATGTACTTTTTTATCGTCATTTTTATCATTTTGAGAACAAGCCCCTTTTGAGGAAATTACAAAGATTTTTATTTTATTTTAAGTGCTTGTTTCTGAAAGCAAAATTTTTATTGTTTATGAATGTATAAGAAATGGTTTATTTTTAACCAAAAATGTTACAGTCCCTCTAAGAGCAATTTGTGTACAGATTTGGAAAAAAAGTCATGGAAAAATTGTGAATAAATTAAAAAAATGTCATGGAATGTTTTAAGCCTCCCTTAATTGATTTACATCTATTGAAATGTTCAAGTGATTGTTTTTCCCTATTAATAACATGCCATATATCTTCTTATTTTATGTGGACATTATTTTTAATTTAAATGACTTACCTTAGAAACAAAAGTTGTTCAGCCCATAACAAAATGTCCATAATAAAATAATCTGTGACAATTTTATACCAGTGGCATATACTACATTTATCAGTAGTAATTTTGTATGCCCCCGAAGGTGGGCATATAGTGATTGCACTGTCCTTTTGTCTGTCTGTCCGTCTGTCTGTCTGAAATTCCGTCACACTTTGCGTTTAGGTTTCGAAAAATGTGGAAAAACACTTTGCGTTTAGGTTTAGAAAAATGTAGAAAAATGGGGGAATGTGTCATCCAATGGTGACAAGCCTTGTTTCACTTTAATTTTGTTGCTTTAAGTGCCTATTTTTTTCGTTTTTGTGAACAAAAAGCATGAAGCATACATTTTAAGGAGATTAATATGCGTAAAATGTGAACCAGACACGTTGTGCTTTGTGTTTCTAAACCAAGTCGTTTTTTTTTGTTTTTTTTTACACACTTTTATATAAAAAACCTGATTGGGCGTTTCTTGCAATTCCAACAATTATTTTCCTACTAAAATAAACATATGACATTTTGATAGTCTGTTTGAGTGATACATTTAGATGTTAAGTAAATTTTTGTTTTCAGATAGAAATCAAACTTACAGTTAGAAATATGGTAAAATCTGTTGTTTGATTTTCGTATTGTTATACCACATTGTCAGGTTTTGTAGTTGCACAAAGTTGGTTGTGTTAATTGTTATGTTCACAGTGGTTTATGAATAACTTATGAATAGGTTATATTTATTATTAGTTAAAATCAAATTGTCTGACAGTATATATCTTACAATGATTTCATTTTGGGGTATACAATACTTTTAGAATCAATGAAATGTGATTTTTTCCCCTGAACAAAAAACACATATCAGGATATATGCACATTAAAAGAATTGTGTATGCTTGAAATAGAAATGCATCCAGCAATACAATTTTATAATTTAATATCATTAATTGTGGCGTGTTCTGAGAAAACTGGGCAAAATGCTTGTGCGTAAAGTGTCATCCCAGATTAGCCTGTGCAGTCCGCACAGGCTAATCAGGGACGACACTTTCCGCCTAAACTGGATTTTCGGTAAGAAGAGACATAATTTAAATGAAAAATTCCATAAAAGCGGAAATTGTCGTCCCTGATTAGCCTGTGCGGACTGCACAGGCATATCTGGGATGACAATTTACGCACAAGCATTTTTGCCCAGTTTTCTCAGAACACGCCACAATTTTGATCCCTCAGTTATGATGACCTGATAGCCATACTTACCGTAGTTGTGTAAGGTCCATCTAGAAAACTGAAAACTGCAAGACCTTTAAGAAAACTGGGTTTTGTTTCTCACATTGATAAATTTTATTTATTTCTCACTAACCGTTGCATGTATACATGTTTCATAATCAACATGCTTTATCACAGATTTTTTTTTACTGTGATGATTATTAAATAACCTTTTAATAAAAAATTGTTGAATTTCACATGCAGATTTTATCTCATATTTATGTGACTTTTTAATGTACATATTAAATTAAATTAAGACTTAAATGTATCTTACAATATTTGAAAATATCAGCCCAAGAATACTTTACCATGAATTTCCCACAACCATGTATAACTCACTCACAACTTTTTATGGCGAACATTGCGTCTGTTATGGATATTTATGATAGCACTAAGAATTTTTCACAAATTAGCACTCAGAATAGTATCAATTTATTAATATAATGCACACCATCTTTTTAAATTGAAATCTGGGGGTTTAAAACTGCTCTTAATACATGGTCATGTACAGTTTTGGTGGATTTCAGACACCAGATACAATAGAAGATTTCGTGTGAAGACTGCTGTCGCTCGGAAGATTGAGGAAGAGAAAATACCACCATTGGAACGATGTATTTTGACCAAGTAATTAACTATTTTTCATTTAGAGTTGCTTTGTTAATATATTTTGTATTCTGTTTTAATTCTGTTTCTGTAAATTAAACATCTGCATTGGTACATTGAGTAATAATTTTGATTTCCTATGTTAATGCTTTTAATCGATCTAATAAATGTTTTTGTCTTCCAACATTTTACATTTCTCATAGTTGTTCTGAAAATCAAAATGGAGTTTAACATAGATACCTTTTTATCAGCATTAACTCTTTGAGTGCTTGAACCGAATTTTAAAGGCCTTTGCAAACAGTTTGGATCCAGATGAGACGCCACAAAACGTGGCGTCTCATCAGGATCCAAACTGTTTGCTATTCTGATAGTATTCTTTGAAAAAAATCGAAGAAAATGCTAATTTTAGAAATTCAGCAGACGACATTTTAGCAGACGACAAATTTCCCAGCATGCAAAGGGTTAATACAATAACATTTAACAATTTGAGCCTCTCTTGAGAAAACGGGTCTTACTGCATGTGTGTAAAGTGTTGTCCCAGAATAACCCCATGTGCAGTCCGTACAGGCTACAAGTAATCTAGGACGACGAAAGTGACATCCCTGATTACCCTGTGGGGACTGCAAGGTTAATCTGGGACTACAGTCTTTACGCTCATATGCATAAAGCCCCGTTTTCCCAGATCAATCTCATTTATATTAATTTTATAGATGGTACGGTGCTAATGTGGATTGGAATGGAGTGCACCCATTTGTTTGAAAGAGGAGGCATCATGGAACCAACTTAAAGACCATTTTACCATTGAATGCTTCACTGCAACATAGTAGTCGGATGGACAGTTGAATTGTAAATCATGCATTTTGGTTTTCACTTTGAATCTTGTATAATGGTTTAAACTGAGAATCATGTGTAACGGTTTTAACTGTGAATCATGCATATTGGTTTGCTCTGTGAATCATGCAAATAGTTGAATGATCTTCAAAAATTACTTAAAAACAGATACAATTAAAAATCGATTAGAGTAAGTACAAATGTAAAACTTCGGATCTGACTGCCTGATAGGGCAAACACAAGAGGGCTGATAATTTGAAGCATGCATTTACCATAAAAAAGGAGAAAGTCTGAAAAGTTTGCTTCATATGTAAGATTATTATCAGATGTTCTGTCCACGCAAGCATTAATCACTTCTGTGTACTGTGACCATGTTATCACGTTATAGTTATAGGTTAGTACAGCAAAGCTGCAAAGCTTAGGGTTTTTTACGCATTTATTTTATCCTCTTGTATTTTTCCTCTTGTATTTTTCCTCTTGTATTTTTTCCTGCACATTTACGTTAACCTAGTTATAAATTATTTTCTGTGGTTTATAGGGAAATTTCAGTAATTAAGAAACAATAATTTACTGTTTCAAACAGTGAAAATTATTGATGATTTTCACATTTTTACTGTGAAATGACACTGTTTTATGATGTCGTTACTCAAGCAAAATTCTCTAATTTAACAAGTTTAATTCAAATTAAAGAGGTTGGAAAAGCATTAAATTAAAATGAAATGTGTTGGTTGTGTGTAGATTTTTGATAAATTGTTTTCACTCATGATCATAGAAAATAAAAATTATCATTCCTGGCTGCGCGTGACTTGTGAAAATATTAATTTATCGAATCACTTGTGAATTAAAATCGATAATCTACCAAAATTAACATATTTCCTTTATATGACCACTAAGTATAAAAAGATTAAGAGGGGTAGCAGGGGCAAAACACAAACCCTGCTGTTTGGGTCTTGATCTTTATGTACTTTATGGTTACTTTTCACTGATTTGAGTCCTAATCAAATTGTGTGTAATATAATAATTATTATGTATATGAATGTATATGGCTTGAAATCTTTTGAACTGCTGTGTGTGTATTTTCACCCAGATTAATTTTGACATGATGTTGACCATCACAACTAAATCTGTGTTTTTGTTTAATTTGTTAAGTATGTCCTGCTGTTCAGATTTAGAATTATAAAATATTATTTTGGTTTGTTCATTAACAAGTATCGAAGCACTAAAGGAAGGTAATACAGTACTAATTTTCAAAATGTTTTGTATGGGTTCAATGTTAATGAGTGTGTATATATTTATACACAGTCCTGTAAAAAGAAAGTGAATAATTTTAATACATTCTATGCTATTTGTTTTATATATAACTTGTATTTTGATGAAAGGAACAGTTATTGTTGCATGGAGTGATATGTATATTTTAAAAAAATGTGATCAAAGAGAAAGTATTTATTTATAAAAGTTTATTTTTAATTTGTTACTTACTAATCAAGAGTTTATTTTATAGTTACCTATTACCTTGTGCAATAATAGAAGAATATTTATTCATAGAAGAATACTGTTGATTTGTGATATAGAGGCTCATACATTGTTTAATTTGATTTCTAACATTTTAACTTTAAAAAAGGTAATTTATCTTACGGTATACTATTGTGCCATTGATATTTTGCAAGTTCGATAAGAGACAATAACAAAGATTTACAGTGGAAAAGATCTGATAGATACAAATCTCAAACCACTAAACAAGTATTATCCTCACCAACAAGAGATGTTAAGTGGTATGTGTATTGCAACCCGGGCTCAATTCCCACTCCTGGCGCATGTGAGTTTGGCCGGTGGTCGCAATACCGGACAGGTGGGGTTGTACCAGACAGGTGGGGTTGTACTGGACAGGTGGGGTTGTCTCTGGGTCCTCTGGTTTTCCTTCACACCACATGACTACACCAAAATTAAATATCTTTTAGTAAAAGGTAAAAAGCTGAAAATTGCAGCTATTATCCAAAATTTGTCCCGACTGTTGTGAGTGTAGTAAGTCAATTAGGTGCTGGGACAAAAATGGGTCCTCATATACTGCAATCTCAGGCGTATAGGGACCTATGTACTTCTAAAATATGTGTACACTGTGGACCATATTTAAGTGAAATACATGTACTAGTATTGTAATTCGCCACCACAGTATCTGTCAAATGTGTGTTAAACATGTCTAAGTCATACTATGGAGGTAGGGAAATGTATTTACATGTACAGTGCCCCATATAAAATGTTACTATATGGCGAAAAAATACTAAGGTGATGTTTGTTTCAGAAATATCTCTTATTTCTCTTAGACAAATATGAGAATATAGAATCAATAGTGTTTATTTATTTTAGTATTGTTGTAAACAAGTGCTTTTGATGTAGTTTTAGAAAAGCTTGCACTTTAAATTTGTTTTGAATTGTACATTACCATGTAAGTTTATACATTCCAATGTTGAGTGATGGTTTTGGAAAAGCCTTTGAAATATGCATTATATGTACACAATTGAATGTCTTGTCTGTCTGTAAAATGATGTGTTAATGTGTACTATTGGATTGGATTGGACATTGAAATATAAATACAAACCTTTTTTTTTAACCTCATCCTTGAATGTTTAATTCAATATTTATATTTATGATCTTATTTTAAGATTGTTAAAGAAAATGTTGACATATTTATCATTGGTAAATTATTTTGGCCGAGACAAACTATACTGATTATATTCTCATTCATGCATTAATGTTAAATTGCTAGAGTTAAGCCCCTTTTTCCACACCAAATTTATTTATCATTATTACTTCTGGCTTCATAATACAACAGCTTCAGGGGGGTGGAACAAATGTAACAACTACTGTGCCAAGCTCTAGTTTTTACTGTAAAATCATTTTTATTTGTGGGACATTCATTTTTTATTTATTTTTTACTAAGTCAGTAAACCATGAATTAATGTGTCCACGAAAAAGGTTTTTTAACCACGAAATTTCATGCGAATGAATAAAAATGATTTTACAGTGTATTGTTTCTGATTGTTACAGAATTTGCTTATTGTGGTAGGGGAATTGCTCTTTAAAGTATTGTTACTAATAACCACCAAATTTATCTGTTTGTCATTTTTAGTTTGTGCGAAGCCACACCTGTTCTTGTAGAAGATATAACATGATAGTTAAGATCTGAGCCTTACTCTAGGAAAACTGGATTTGCGCTAAGAAGAGACTTCCTTGACATGAAAAATTCCATTAAAGCGGAAAGTGTCCTCCCAGATTAGCCTGTGCAGACTGCAAAGGCTAATCTGGGAAACACTTTACGCACATGCATTAAGTCCTGTTTTCCCAGATCAAGGTTCATTTAGATTGCTGGACTCGGTCTTTTGCCCCAACCCACTATGTCAGTAATCAGCAAGCTACTGAAAGTGAACATTTCAGATTAAAGTTGCTATGCTAAGTCCATTGATTTAAGTTTACAAAGTGATAAAATAGTACTATCTACTAGCGTAAAACAATTCAATGCATGAAAATGTGTACATGAAACAGTAGTTTTGAGTTGTTGTAATTGAAATATCTGCCTAGTGATCGGATGTTGGGATGTCCCAGTTTTGTTTCCACTCTGGTAGCATCGCAAGAAATCTCTCAAAGACACCAAGTACTGGTTCTACCCAGACAAGTGATTCAAAAGTCTCTAGGTTAGCTTTCAAGCTTTTGATGCAATCAAGCTAAATCAAATCGGTTCAAACTAAAGTCAGTCCATGAGGCAGTTTTACCTNCCCCCCCCCCCGCCCCCGCAAACATTCTTTTGACCTTGATGTGGTGACCTTTGAGTCAGCGTGATTGACTCATTGCTTCTGAACATCTGAATGACACTAACTTTTCATGAAAATCATTCAATGAATATTAGAGATATGAAGCATATCCACAAATTGAAGACTTAAATCTTGACCTATATGAACTTGACATGGAGCCTATGTGACTGATTCATGCATTCTACATATTCTCTCAATGACATTAGCATTTAAACCAAGTTTAATGAAAACCCTTCAAAGGTTATAATATATATTTAGCAGACACGACAACGTGTCTCAAACATTCGACCTTGAAGAATGACCTTTTCCTTGAGTTGGCATAACTTACTAAAGTCTACTGCATAGGTCAGCAAAGTTTCATAAATGAGAAATGCTATACATAAAGCAGACAAAAAAAATTAAAGGCTCTTATTTATAACCTCTTGGTGTGACCATGATCATATGTCAGTGTTACTGACTCGTGTCTTCTACACATTGTCTCAATAAATGTAACACGAAACATTTTTCATTAAAATCCTTCAAAGGGTATTGGGGATATGGGGTGAACTTGACAATGTATGCTCAAACCTTTGGCCTTGAATTACAACCTTGCTCTTGGGACAGCGTGACTGACTCATGTCTTCTGCACATTGTCTCAATGAACTAAACATTTAAGTCAAGTTTCATGAAAATACTTCAAAGGGTATAGGAGGTTTAAAGTGGACACGAAAATGTATGCTCATACCGTTGACATTAAAGTACGACCTTGACCTTGAGCCGGCATGACATACTCGTGTCATCTGCAAATCCTCGCATAGCCCTGAGTATTTGGTGTAAGTTTTATGAAAATCCTTCAAAGGCTATATAAGATATGAATCGGACGTGACAATTAAATTTTAAATTAAAGCTTAAACGTGCTTCTGAACATCGTCTCAATACCATTTATATTAAATGCAATTTTCATGAAAATAATTCAAAGGCGACTCTAATATTTGAACTGAGTGCTGTAGAACATGTGTATACATAAGTGCGTATTTCGGAAAGTGATATATAAACCAATGATTTATCAAATTATGTGCTTTCGAAAATTAATAATTGTTTTTATTAACCGACGATTTATCTTTAGAACAACAATGTACTGTTTGAGGCCACACATTGTTGCTTGTGGATTGCTACGTTTAGCCAAAACGCGGAAAGGAAGTGGACATGTTACGATTAGACGTGTATTTAGTTCGTTAACGATGTTGATTTATCATATCAAACCTTATTTTATTAAACGAGTTCAGGAATTGTGTTAGTAAGCGAGCCTTTGGCGAGCTTACTAACGAATTTCCTGGACGAGTTTATTAAAATATGGTATGATATGAGAACGAGTGTCAGATCTTTTTTATCACATGCTTTTAAACTAAGTAAAATACATCTTAATTGACCAAACAAATGCTGATAGATCTAAAAGTGGTTTACTATCGTGACGTCATTTCATGTTTACGACGTCATTTCACCAAAATAAAGCCATGCGATTGGTTAGTTATTGATTCTGTAGCCAATGAAAACGCTTAAAAAAATTTGTATTACACATGTGTAATATAAAAAAATACGTAATGTCTGTATAACATTGAAAACAAGGTACAGCATGTGATAAATAGAGAATAACAGGTTACTGCCTGATATTTTTGTAATATATCAGCCAAGGCTTAGAATAATATAACGGCGAGGCTTACCGAGCCGTTATTGTATTCGTGCCGAGCCTGATATATTACAAAAAGATCAGGCAGTTACCTGTTTTTCTGTTTATCATACCATCTCTCGATCTTAGTCCCCATTTTAAAGCCGGCCGAGTTGATATTGGTATATTTTCCCATTTTTGTTATGTGTCGTAAAAAAGTGATTATGAGGCAAAATGTGATGGTATTTATGTCAGATGTGCAAAAAATTTGGTGAAATCGGTCAAGAAATGCCCAAAATTAGTACAAAGATGGGGCTTTTCAATTTCTGTCCATTGACAGAAATGATCTAGATTTAAACAAACGCGGATCACATGTAAAACCACGTGATCATTGCATCACTGTTTACAACGTCATTTGCCATGGAGAAACCGTGTTATTTAGTAGTTCTTCTTTGTTTAGAAAAGCGCAGAAGTTGAAATCACGCTTTCTATACATAGATGGTGACGTCACTACGTTATTGTCAGTAAGACCGGTGTGTACACAATGGAAATTACGTGAAATTGGCGCTCACGTGACCCAAAGTGTGCATACGTCACAGGTTAATAATAGTCTTGAGGATTCCGTTATGTACATGATTAGGTTTCGTATTTTTGATGCTTTTGACATTTTTTGGAACAATTTTTGCGAAAATCAGTATGGAAGAGTTAAGCTTTAGAATGTATCTGACGAATACTGATAAATTCTGGTCAGTTGAGAAAACCAAATTGTTTTGAGGAATATCCACTCAGCCGGCTTTAAAAGAAATAATGAAATAAAATCGCTGCGACGCTGCATTTTTAGCAGGAATGACGGTTTCGCTGTCCATCGCACTACCATGTTTCTAAGACTCGCATGATAAACTTGATCTTTATCCAAAACTCACATAATATTCTATTAATCCTATTATTTCCTCCCTTTTTCCATGAATAATTATCAAATATCGGATTTTTATGACGATTTTGTTCATCCGTAAATTTTGGGAAAAACCCAAGAGCTCAAGTTTATTCGATTTTTGTTATAGGAGGTTTTGGCGTGACGTCACAAGAGGGGTTTTCCGTTACTTCAAATAGATTGGCCGTCAATAGCACTGGTTAGAGTCACGAAAAAGATGAACAAAGGGCTTTTGTTAAGTCAATAAATCGATAAAAAAAATCCGAAATAAACACGAAAACACCAAAATAATAGTGCAAATATATATCATATTTAGTATCAACAAATGTTTATTCATAAATATAATTATCTCTTTATAAAAATACGAATTAGTTATAAGCATCAGAGAAAAGGTGGTCGAAAGACTAAATACTGACAAAACAAAACTATAAATTAGGCGTATTCTTTCTTAAAGTAAGACTATAATAAATGATATCTCAAAAATAATAAAACATATAATAATATGATTATAATTATAAGTGGTGTTGATTTGATAGTGTTATTTTTCATTAGCGATCGAAATTAAGTGCAAGAGGTGCATTGAATCAATTATAAAACAAAGCCCTAAAAAGCGCAATACATTACAATTTTTAAATGTAGTTTTAATTTTCTTTTACATTAAATTAATTTTCGTTTCATTTACATTGAATGTAAATATTAATAAATTTTAGCATACAAATGGGAAAAAAACTGGATATTTTGCAAATTGAACTGTCTTTTGCATGTACATGGATATTGAAATCTCTTTACTAGTGATAATGAATGATACAAATCTAGCATTTTATGATACCATAAATCTATACATTGAATTTATTTTACGCAAGTATTTTATATCCATATTGTGATCAAACGTGATTGCTTGTTTTCATAATGATGATCGAACACTGCAGTAACGCACGATATTTACACGTAATTTAGCGGAGGTTACATTTGCCGGTACCCGTCAGATACGTTAATTGTGTAGCAGTAAATTTGTACAATATTTCAAATTTATAGATATTAAACACTTTATTATTAAGTTTAAACTGGATATAATATATACCATGTAGTTCCTGTTAATCCATTTCGGACAAATGTCTAATTTTTAAATATAGTAAAATATTTTATTAAAGCAACTGTTAAGTATTTGGCTTTACAGATAAGATAAGATAATCTTTTATTATAGTGACATTTGTTTACGTACAGGGTATTTACAGACATATATGCAATGCATAAAAGAACACCCGGCCTAATAGGCCTATAAGTCACCTTAACAACAGTGTAAAATATAACGTGATGGCAATTTGGCTTAAATGTCTGCTCAATATGAACAGAACAGAACATATATTTTATTTGATTTGTACATAGTACAGCATCATATACACATATAAGTATATAACAATTTATAACATCACGTATATCAGTATAACATATATACACATATATACACGGATTAATGGACATTTCAATATAACATAACACAGCATGTAAGGAGGATGATCAGTTTTCGTTAAAATTTATAATTTCGTTTCTAATTTCCAAGCTTTCTTTAATATATTTTGCAAATTTAATCAATACAGATTTGTTTTCAGTTTGCAATAGCTCAATAAATTTTAACATTGATGGTCGTTCATAATATTGTTTTTTAATATATTTCTTACGCAAATTGCTAAAACAAGGGCAAATAAGAGTGAAGTGGTACTCGTCCTCAATATCAAGGGAATTACAACATTGACAGTATCGCTCATTTCTTGGTATTCTATTTCTACCGAATCTACCAGTTTGTACTCTTAAAGGATGTGCAGATAATCTTATTCTAGTGACAAAGAATCTTAAACTTCTTGGCAATATATCTAGATATAGTTCATATGACAGGGACTCTACAATTTTGTAACAAATCTAATACATTACTACTTTCAACAGAACTATGCCAGTCTTGTTTATAAGTATCAATCAATCTTTGTTTAAATATTTGTGGAAATGTTTTACAATCAAGAAAATCACTATTTCTAAAGCAATCAGCAAATCCATATGTTTCTAACAACTTTTTAACAGTTGATACCCAATTATTATAACCTTTTGAACAATCAGATATACTTTGTCGATAAATCGTTTGCATAATTATATTATCAGTATTTAACAATTTACACCAATACTTAACTATCCTAAGATATCGAGTAATATATAACGGGTACCTTCCTAAATCACCATATACACCAGCGTTACTCATTCTGACCTTTAAAACACTTTTACAAAACTTGAGATGTATACGCTCTATTTGTTTAGATTTAGTGGCGCCCCATACCTCGGCAGAATAATTCAATATTGAACCTATAAAGGAATCAAANAGTTTTCATCTGATTCTTTTCAAACTTGTTCAGTGTCTTTATATTAATGAGGACTCGCACCCTATTGAAAATGGGTAACATCAGAGTAAAAAGTCCAGAATTATCTCCCCTTGAATTTGTATTGGTCCGAGGCGTTTAAGTAGGTTGTTTAATTGGTTGCAATTATTAATTTAAAATTAAATAAAATATAAGCCATCTGATAATTCATTTGGCAAGGATGAAAGGATTTGTGTTTTCAGTATTCCCTTGCATGTTGACTTTCCATTCCATTGACATTCCAGCCAGTAGAGCGATTCAGGCCCTCATGGGCCTCTTGTTGTTTCTCACAATGATAAATTTTATTTATTTCTCACTAACCGTTGCATGTATACATGTTTCATAATCAACATGCTTTATCACAGATTTTTTTTACTGTGATGGTTATTTAATAACCTTTTAATAAAAAAATTGTTGAATTTCACATGCAGATTTGATCTCATATTTATGTGACTTACTTACATGTATCTTACAATATTTGAAAATATCAGCCCAAGAAAACCATACTTTACCATGAATTTCCCACAACCATGTATAACTCACTCACAATTTTTTATGGCTAACGTTGCGTCTGTTATGGATATTTATGATAGCACAAAGAATTTTTCACAAATTAGCACTCAGAATAGTATCAATTTATTAATATAACGCACACCATCTTTTTAAATTGAAATCTGGGGGGTTTAAAACTGCACTTGATACATGGTCAAGTACGGTTTTGGTGGATTTCAGACACAAGATACAATAGGAGATTTCGTGTGAAGACTGCTGTCGCTCGGAAAATTGAGGAGGAGAAAATACCACCATTGGAGCGATGTATTTTGACCAAGTAATATTTTTTTTTTTATTTAGAGTTGCTTTGTTAATATATTTTGTATTCTGTTTTAATTCTGTTTCTGTTAAACATCTACATTGTAGAAATAATTTTGATTTCCTATGTTTATGCTTCTAATCGATCTCATAAATGTATTTGTCTTCCAACATTTTACATTTCTCGTAGTTGTTTTTGTTATGTTGGCACAATTCTGTGCTAGGAAATGTCTGAAAATCAAAATGGAGTTTTACATAGATACCTTTTTATCATGATTAATAAGATAACATTTAACAATTTGAGCCTTCTTGAGAAAACGGGTCTTACTGCATGTGTGTAAAGTGTTGTCCCAGATTAACCTGTGCAGCCCGCACAGGCTACATGTAATCTGGGACGACACTTTCCGTGTTAATGGAATTTTTTGTTTAAAGTAAGTCTTTTCTAAAGGAAAATCCTGTCTAACTGGAAAGTGTCGTCCCTGATAACCTTGTGGGGACTGCAAGGTTAATCTGGGACTACAGTCTTTACGCACATGCATAAAGCCCCGTTTTCCCAGATCAATCTCATTTATATTAATTTTATAGATGGTACGGTGCTAATGTGGACTGGAATGGAGTGCACCCATTTGTTTGAAAGAGGAGGTATGATTGAACCAACATAAACCCCAGTTTACCATGGAATGCAACACAGCAACATAGTAGTGGGATAGACAGTTGAATTGTAAATCATGTGTTGGTAATGGTGTTAACCCTTTGCATGCTGGGAAATTTGTCGTCTGCTAAAATGTCATCTTCTGAATTTCTAAATTTAGAATTTTCTTTAAAAAAAAATGTCAAAGAATACCATCAGAATAGCAAACAGTTTGGATCCTGATGAGATGCCACGTTCTGTGGCGTCTCAACTGGATCCAAACTGTTTGCAAAGGCCTTTAAAATTCGGTTCCAGCGCTCAAAGAGTTAACTGTCAATCATGTATTATGGTTTGAAATGTTAATCATGCTAATAGTTGCAGTGACTTTTAACAATCTTACCGCCTCATTGGGCAAACACAAGAGGGCTGAAGATTCGACACATGCATTTACCATAAAGAAAGAGAGAGGTCGAAAAGTTTGATTCATATGAAAGATAAGCATCGATTTTCTGTCCTCACAAGCATTAATCACTTCTGTGTTCTCTGACCATGTGATCGCATTAAAGTTAGGTTAGTACAGCAATACGACAAACCTGGGGGGTTTTACGCATTTATTTTATCCTCTTGTTTGTCTTCTGCACATTCCAATTAACCTAGTTTTATTCAAAGCTTTTCTGTGGTTTATATAGAAATATCATAAATTTAAAAACGTTAAGACACTGTTTCAAACAGTGAGAAATAACAAGAAAAATCCTCAATTGATCTATCTTAAAATGTAAAAAACGGTGGAAAAAGCATTAATTTTTTTTTAAAAAGATTGGTTGTTGGTAGATTATTGATATTTATTTACTCATGATCATAGAAAATAAAAATATTTTTACTCCTGGCTGCATCGCTTGTGAAAATATTAATTTCTCTTATCACTTGTGAATTAAAATATTTAGTGTACCAAAACCAACATTATATCTTCTTTATGACCATTAAGTAGGTAAAGATTAAAAGGGGCAGATGAGGCAAATGCAAAAAAAGCATGTCGCAGCACACGGCTATTTGGGTCTTGATCTTTCAATAATTTATGGTTACTTTTCACTGATTTGTGTGCTATTCAAATTGTTTGTAATATAGTTTCTTATTATGTAAATCAATGTATAAGATGTGAAATATTTTGAACTGCTGTGTTTGTATTTTTTCCCCAGATAAATTTTGACATGATGTTGACCATCACCACTAATTCTGTGTTTTTATAAAGTATGTCTTTCTGTTCAAATTTATAATCCTTATATATTATGTTGTTTGTTCAGTAAAAAATACTGAAGCTCTAAATGAAAGTTATAAAGTACACATTTTCAAAATGTTATGTATGGGTTCAATGTTAATAAGTATGCATATATTTATACACAGTCCTGTGAAGAGAAAGTTCAGTCAATTGATATGTGAATCAAAACCATGAATACTTTTAATACAATCTATTTTATTTGTTTATATATAACACTTATTGTGATGAAAAGGAACAGTTATTGTTGTATGGAGTGATATGTTAATTTAAAAATATGTGATAAAAGAGAAAGTATTTATTTATAAAAGTTTATTTTTAATTTGTTACTTATTAATCAAGAGTTTATTTTATAGTTACCTATATAACTTGTGCAATAATAGAAGAATATTTATTTATTTATAGAAGAATACTGTTGATCTGTTATATAGAGACTTAAACAATGTTTATGTTAATTTCTTATTTAAACTTAAAAGTTTAATAATATATCCTTACATACTATTGTGCCATTTATATTTTGCAAGTTTTATAAGAGGCAATAACAACCATACACAGTAGCAAAGATCTGATTGATATTAATCTCATACCACAACACACTTCTTCTCTTCTGCAACAAAAGATCTGAAGTGATACATGTTTTGCAACCCAGGTTCAATTCCCAGTCCTGGCGCATGTTAGTTTGGTTGATAGGTTACCATATTGGACAGGTGGGGTTTTCTGGGGGGTACTTTGGTTTTCCCCGACAGTACAAGACGACACAAAAATCGATAATAATTTATTAAATACTTAATAGCTGAAAATTGCAGCTATCATTCATTTGTGTCCCAACTTTTGTGAGTTAAGTAATCAAACCAGGTAGGAGTTCTAGGGCACACTCCTGGTCCCCTTGTGTTTGTAGGGACCTCATGAACTTCTAAAATATGTATACAGTGGTACATGTATTTGTGAAATACTAGTATTGTAATTTGCCACATATAGATCTCTCAAATGTGTCGTGTTCTGAGAAAACAGGGCATAATGCTTGTGCGTAAATTGTCATCCCAGATTAGCCTGTGCACACCGCACAGGCTAATCAGGGACGACAATTTCCGCTTTTATGGAAATTTTCGTTTAAATGATGTCTCTTCTTTGCGAAAATCCAGTTTAGGCGGAAAGTGTCGTCCCTGATTAGCCTGTGCGGACTGCACAGGCACATCTGGGATGACACTTTACGCACATGCATTTTGCCCAGTTTTCTCAGAACACGACACAAATGCATGTTGAAATAAGCCAATAGGTCCTACTAATCATATGGTGGGCGTGGAATGTATTTAGCATGTACAGTGTACAATAAAAAGTTCTTAGATGGTGCAGATTTATTAATTTGATGTTTATTTAAGAAATATTGTGTATTTCCTTCAGAAACTTATTTAAAATGAGAATATAGAGTTATTTGTGTTTTTTAGCCTTAGTATTTTTGTAAACAAGTGCTTATGATGTAGTTTTAGATGCACGTAAAGAAGGGTTTCTCTGTAGTTTTATCTGTAACAAAATAAATCCATATATGGAGATTTAATTGACAGCCTGTTAAGTCATTTTGAAAGCTGTCAATCTTTGTTCGACAGACATCTGAACCTCGCTTTGTGAAAACCGCGTTTAATGCATGAGCTTTAAGTGTCGTCTCAGATTAGCCAGTACAGTCCAAACAGGCTATAATCAGGTACAACACTTTCTGCCTAAACTTGAATTTTCGAAGAAGAGATTTCCTTTAAACAAAAAATACAATGAAAGCTAAAAGTGTCTTTCCTGATTAGCCTTTGTGGACTGAACAGGCTAATCTGGGATGACACTTTATGCATATGCATTAAGCACCATTTTCCGAGATCAAAACATATCTTATATGTGCACACTTGTCAGTGGTGTCAGAATTTAATTCAGTAGGCGTAATACTAAATCTCATAGGGTATTGTCAATTTCTGTTTAGTTACCATGCATTATAGGACCTGCTACAAAGAAGAGGCCTGTAATTATATTTGATTCACCATTGACGTCGTCAGTCTGTTCGTAGACACAAACTTGTCAGACATAGTACTCATAATGTTCTGACATACAAGCATAGTTCCTTATGCTATGAACAAGGCATGTGCATTTTTGTATGACTTTAAACAATTGCTTAAGTTATGCCTCTATTTTCAAATAAGAACATCTATAAAATGACAACTCGCTACATTTTGTGGTGTATTTGTCAAGCACTAGTTTTAACAATTTTCTGTTATCAAACTTATTAAGAAAAAAAATAACAAAATCAGTAATGATGGAATTAATTGCCCAAATAACTCTTTTTGGCAACAGTTTATAAACAGGTTACTCTCTTCCTTTATAGATTGGCCACTCTAAAAAAACAAACTTCTGAAAGCTTAAAGACTTTTTTAGAAATTTTATGGAATTTGTCTGGACTTAAACAATACAATGTAAGTTTTAAACATTTCACAGTTGTTTGATGGCTATGGAAAAGTGTTGATTATTTACCTGTATGTTTCTTGTCTGTTTGTAAAATGCTGTGTTAACGTATACTATTGGATTGGATGTAAATAAAAACCCTTTTTTACCTCACCCTTGATTGTTTCATTCCAATTTATATTAATGTTGTTGTTTTGTTAAAGAAAATTTTGACACATTTTTCATTTGTAATTTATGTTGGTCCAGACAAACTATATTCATAATATTTTAATTGTTTATTTAATGTTAAATTGCTAGAGTTTGTCCCTTTTTTTCCACATCAAATGTATTTTGTATCATTATTACTTCTTGCTACATATAACAACAGATTTACGGGGTGGTCGCCACTACAGTGCCAAGCTGTTCTTGGTATATTGTTACTGATTGTAACGTATTTTGCTTATTGTGGTATGGGAATTGCTGTTTTAAGTATTGTTACTAATAGAACACCAAACCTAATTTGTTGATTGTTGTTTCTATTTTTGGTAAAGCCACGCCTGTTCTTGTAGAATATATAATATGAGCCTTGCTCTGAGAAAAGTGGGTTAAATGCATGTGTTTTAAGTGTCATCCAAGATAAGCCTGTGCAGTCCACACAGGCTAATCAGGGACGACACTTTCCATCAAAACTGGATTTTCGCTAAGAAGAGGCTTCCTTTCAACGAAATATTCCATAAAAGCGGAAAGTGTCATCACTGATAAGAATTTGAAGACCTCACAGGCTAATCTGGGACGACACTTGACGCACATGAATTAAGCACTATTTTTCCAGAGCAAGGCTCCATAAGATTGCTGGAGTCTTTTTCGTTACCCCACTGGACCAGAACTCACCAAGCTCTTTAAACTCATGACTTTTGTTTACAAAATTGTAAAATAGCAATATCGATTAGCTTAAAACATTTCAATGAATGAAAATGCGTACATTAAACAGTATTATTGCGATGGTGTAAATCATCATCTTCAAGGTGCATGATTTGTATAGCACCAACGTGCTTCTGTCGTTGATTCTTTCGAGCGGTAGTCATTGTGTTTTGGCTATTTAAAAAGGAGTGATGGATGGATGTCTAAATCCATATTACAACGGGCTTTGCCATATAATAGTATCTTGTCCAACGTATTTCAAAAAGTTCACAACAGTCGGTTTTTTCGGTATCAATACTTCATGTATGCATTTTATCCATGTTGTAAATCAAAAGCACTCTAATATCATACCGATATGTAATGATATCCATATGCACTAGAAATCCAGAATCTCCGTCAGTTCTTTTTTTGGCACCACACAATCCAACGGTTTACAAATAAGCACTTCCACTTCAAAATCTGTAATGTCATTTACAGATACTTGGTAATTATAAATAACATTTGACGTAGCATACAGTTTTGCACATTAAAAGTATTTCCAGTACTTATGCACTGGAACTGTGCACGTATACTTCTGAATAATACAGATTCGAGTTGGCGGTATTTTAGAAACATCCTTTTCTTAGCCTTAAAGTATCATTTTGTTGGATAGTTTAGTCCATCAAAATTGCTTAAATAAAATTCAGTGCTTTTAAGTTATCAACTACCGCTAACTTAGCAAAAAGTGAGTAAAACATTTTATAAGTTAACGATAATGTCGCCCGGTGTTCTACCGAGTGAGCTCACTGGACCGCTTAACAGCTAATCACCAATCCCTCTTAAGTTTGGTACGATGACACTGTCGTATTAAGTAATACATGAATTCCTTCCAGATTTTTTGTTAATGATTTATATTGTTTAAAATTGTTATTATGCAAAGCAGTTCAATGTTTTACATAACTGGACATGTCATATATGGTTTCTAGTAAAACACGAAATCGGGATTTGAAAATAACGCGTTTAAGTCATAAACTATAAAACAAAATAGAGAAAATTAGCCTCGCTCTGGGAAAACGGGGCTTAATGCATGTGCGTAAAGTGTCGTCCCAGCTTAGCCTGTGCAGTCCGCTAAATAGAGACTTCCTTTAAACGAAAAATACCATAAAAGCGGAACGTGTCGTTCCTGGTTAGCTTGAGCGGACTGCATAGGCTAATCAGGGACGAAACTGTGCGCATATGCATAAAGCCTGTTTTTTTCAGAGCGATCTAGGCTCAACTATTTGAATAGATCACTATCACTTGGTTCGTAACGACAACTGAGATTTTATAAGAGATGTGATCGCAAACCAATCAAACCTCTAAGCGGAGGTTGAGGTTTTATAACTCCAGTAACAGACCAGGATGTAGAAACGTAGTACATTTGTATACGATTGATCTCCGAATCTCTTAATAAATAAGATTTGTGATGCATGTTCTAAATACATTCGTTACACAAAGATATCTTATATATTTATTGTTATTCTAGAATCTCTTTCCGAATAAATTTAACGATAATGTTGCTTATTTTATTTCCCCCGAATTAAAAAAATGTCCGTATTAATATTTCTGAAAATCAGCTAGAAGATACTGGTTTTTCCATCTCTGCGTCCACGAAAGGTTTACCGCACGAAGGGTCTTTATGCAGACAGCGACGGATAGGTTCGGAAATTTGATGAGACTTTTGTGACTAAGAACGCATTCCAATGTGTGATCAGGCGGACACAAATCAGATATGAATCATACATAGTATATATACATAGTTGGCCATCAGGATAATTTGTTGTCCCAGAGGGCTGAGTTTGATCCTCTGATGATTTTTATCTAGGATCCATCAAATGTCCGCCGCATTTAAACAATGCACACGCAGAACTACTGCCGTCGGCGCTTGGAAAAACAACAATCCTTAAACATTACAAATTTGTGTATTTGACTTATAACAAGATAAGTATTGATGCAAAGCATCACAGGGCGTCGGGAATTTCAGTGTAAAAGGCACTCATTGAAGTTACATGGAACGATTTTGTTCTACTGTAAATATTAATATATTGGCCGATTATTTTAAACAAAATAGAAAAGATACTGGTATAACCATTATCTATGATTTTGTGTTATAACCCCCAAATAACCATTATCTATGATGTTGTGTTATAACCCCCAAATAACCATTATCTATGATTTTGTGTTTTAACCCCCAAATATTTCCGAGTTCATTTTATTTACATTGGTTTCGTTTTTTTACTGGCATCCGTGTGCAGTTTTCATTAATTGAACAGAACTGTGTTGGTTTTAAAAAATCTGCTTCATCTTGTAAGCGTAATTTCATATTTTTCTCAACTTCAAGGGGAGATGATTCTGAACTTATTCTTACGTTGCTCATTTACGATAGGGGTTGAGTACTCATTGATATGAAAACACTGTAAAAGTTTNTTCATCTGGTTTATATAGTTTTAGTGTAACCCACGTTACATAAGTATGAAAACAGCCTTTTATCTCATTACCAAACGATAACAAGATTTAAAGGGATTGTTGCAGACAACTCTTGAAATAAATGTGATAAAAGGAGAATTTTGAGCAATTTTTCCTTTTATCGCAACAATTATTACCCTACCAAATTAATTTCTTCATGTTATATTTCAATTGTATTTGTTGTCTGCAACCTTTTTTTAATTAAGACATACAAAATGTGTCTTTTAGTAATGGGTTAAGCAGATTTTTTGGGGCATGTTTTATATAATGAATTAGGTTCATAATAGGTCTGCAGCAGATATCAATAGTCTTTCAAAATATGGATTTATTATGTTCATTCTTGATGAGAAGAAAATATTTTGACAAACGGAAAATACTCAACACAAGTAATTTCCTATTTAGTCAAAAAGCTTTCAAAATGCATCTGCTGCAGAGGATTTATATTTAATCTGTATTGTGTAAAGGGTTAAACTTGCCTGCTCAAGATGAAAACTGTCTGCAGGTTGTAAAAAATTAAGAATGCAACATGATATTTTTTTCAAATAATGTGGAAAAAAAAACAGATCACATAATGAAAACCCAAATACTTATTCAATGAAATATTGCAAATAATCTGACAAAAAGTTTTAAAGAAAATATGTACAGCATAGGCACTTAGTTCAAATACAGAAATGAAATTACACCATGACGTAAGCTCTTCTGGCCTTGTACCAGTACAGCTAAAACATGGAAATACAGAACAATTGGTAATAATATAAAATACTTATAATATGTGACTAGAAACACATTTCTGGCATGCAAAAGAAATAAGAAGCCCATGAGGGCCTGAATCACTCTACTGACATCTGTTTGCTCAGTCTGTTGAAACGTTGACAAATAATTGTAAGACAGTCTGTCAGTATATGTCTATATGCTATAGCTTGCATTTAGATAAGAGTTTTTAATGGAAACAAAGCTTTAAAATGAATACTTTGCACGTTTGAAAAAAATTAATGAAGACTGTTTACTTAATCACATAAACAAACAGTATTTAAGAATTTTCTCAAATTCAATGGGGGATTATTCTGGGCTTATTTTCCGATTTTGCCCTTTTAAAATAGGGCTCAAGTCCTCACTGATATAAAGCATTGTGCAAGTTTTAAAGAATTGGATGAAACAGTTGACATAATTGTGTAAGAAAGCTGCAGTTCACAATTTCCTGAAAGTCAAATGGAGATAATTATTGACTTATTTTTCAGATGTTGCTCATTTTGAATAGGTTTCAAGTTTCTATCCATGTGAAGACACTGTGCAGGTTTGAAAAGAATCGAGGGAAAAAACATGGACTTAATCGCACAACAAGCAAAGTTTCATAATTTTCAAAAAATGAAAAGGAGACAATTCTTGAATTGGAGAAATATTGCTCTGACGTTGCTCATTTTAGATAGGGGTCGAGTTCCTATTAATATAAAGATACTATGCAAGTTTACAAAGAATTGGATGAAAACTTAGGACTTAATTCTTTAAACAAGAAAAACTAAAGGACGGACAGACAGACAGAAAACACGCCATGACAAAAGCTCTTCTAGTCTTCATGAGAAGAGCATGATAATCATCTTATATACCTTTTTGTATTCAAAAATGCAATAAAGCACATACCTTAAGTTATTAAAATTCATGTATGTGTACAGGTCATAGAAACAGGCCTCGTCGTAAATTTCCGTTAGTAAGACATACATATATGCATACTGTATAGGTTACTAAATTGTCTTGATCATTTACAAATCAAGTCAACTTACGTGTCTTTAAAACAAGCTGGCGCTCATTCGTACACATTGTTTTATTAATACGTATCATTATATGGGATGGCATATTATTTAAAATCAGCACTTACGAGTACTTATAATGTGGTAATTAAAAATATCCTTTCCTTATGCATGTCCTTCGTTTTCTTTTGTTGTACACTTTCATAAAGTTTCGAACTACTACACCACAGTTGTATGTTTCCACCGATTTCTGATTAATGGCCTATTTATTACAGTCATAATCAATACACTCAACAATGCGACTAATCTTTTCTTAAACAAGCGCCTTTCAACATCAATAGACTGTTTAACGTTCTGCGTATCATCACATTCAACTTTTAATTTTAATTAATAAAAAGGTAAAAACACCCTTTTCCCGCATATTGCCTTTTAAAGAGATATTTCTTTTGTCTTCAAAATACATGTACAGTCTTTTTTGTATGAACTAAATGTTTTACTATGTATTTAGTCAATATGACAAAAATTTACATTTGATAAATAACAAATGGTCGATATATGACTGTTCTATATCACTGTATATACATGTGATTTTATGTCTAACGAGGTTTTGAGTTATATCCCTTTGGAATAAAATGTTGACCCTGCCTGACCTTTTGTATAAGTTTGACAACGCAACCAACGCCATTATGTCACATTGATTAAAAAAAATGAGTTTAATTGCCAGTAATTCTTTATAGCGCAACATTATCCGTAACTCTAAGTAGCGCAACATTACCCGTAACTCTGCGTAGTGCATCATTATCAATAACTCAAAGAAGTGGAACATTATAAGTAACTCTAAGTAGCGCACCCAAATCAGTTAAAAAAAAACTATAAGTAGCGCAGCTTAAGCACTTAAGAAGTCAATCACGATCAGTAACTTAAAGTAGTGATATATTATAAGTAACCATTAGCAGAGCTACATTATCAATACCTTTAAAAGGCGCTACATTATCATATACTCTCAGTAGCGCTACATTATTAATAACTCTAGGAAATGCCACATTATCAGTATCCCGGAGTAGCGCTTATATCATAAGTTACTGTAAGCAAATCTACATTATCACTTACTCGAAGTAGAGCTACATTTTCTGTAAATCTATGTTGCGTAACTTTTAAATACCCTCAATAGATCTTCACTACAAGTAAACATGTGTAGAGCTCCATTATCAGTTATCCTTAGTAGCGCTACATTATCTTAGAATTGTAGCATTATCAGTAACTATAGGTAGCTCTAAATTATCAGTTACCCTTAGTAGCGCTTCGTTATCAATAACACTAAGTACCTCTATATTATCCGTAACTCGAAGTACGGGTAAATTATCAGTATGTCTATATCAAACGCAACGTTATCAGTGGGTTTATGTAATATTTATAAGCAGTTAAATACAAAACATAGATGGTTTTATTATGTTTTCAGATTTAAAAAAAAAAATCAGTTTTCATGAAATGGATGTTACTTAAAATACTACATGAAACTAAATCGACAAAGGTTAGATTGCTATAACATTGTACTGAACTGAATAAATACTTTCGGTGGTCAGCTCTATCTTGTGACAAATCCAGTCTACTCTTTAAAATCTTTCATTAACGACAGGTGTCCATTAAAATAATTTCGTTCATTATACGAGCACAATACCAGTTAGTTAATCGTTTGCCTAAGGCAAAATGAAAATTTGATCGCACAGCGTTGCACAATACTCCATTACTTATCATTAGATTTCATACCAGATTTAATTAAAAAAAATAATTACATAGCAGAAATAACAAAATGTGTAAATAATTATAGGCAAGTGTTTAAAGGTCGAGTTTTAAACGTAGAAATCAGTGTTATTTGTAGTAGACGTAGTAGTTTGTGAAGGGCATTAGCTAAAGAAGTACTTGTAGCATCAGCAGCAGCGGCTGCATCAGTAATTAAAGGGACTGTCAACCACGGATGACAAACAAAGGAAAGTTCTAAAATACCGTATTATTTACAATTATTAGTTTATATTAATTAAAATATCACGACTGGTATATTACATTACTTGAAAAAAGTTGTTAAGATTTTATATTTTCTGTAAATTCGGTAATACGGTTTAGTGGGTATGTCTACCAGGTAACTACCAGTTAACTATAAATAACGCAAGTAGATTGATCATCCTCGTCACGTGGTAAACCCAGGAATGCAAATGGTGCATGTGTAGTGAATTGTATAGATTTTATATATAAAATGATCAATCTACCTGCGTTTTTTATAGTGTGTATATCGTTATGTCACCTATTTTCGCGATGTACTTTCGATTTCCATCGCGAAATTTCATTACCGAATATACTGATAACATGAACTTTTTGTTCAAGTAATGTAATATACCAGTCGTGATATTTTAATCAATTTAAACTAATAATTGTGAAAATACGGTATTTTAGAACTTTTCTTTTTTCGTCATTCGTGGTTGACAGTCCCTTTAAAATTGCGTTGGTGGTAGTGGAAGTTGTAATAGTATAATTATTAGTAATAGGAGGAGGAGCCGCAGCAGTAGAGTTACATCACCAGCAGTCATATTGAGAGTTGTTTGTATACGTCGTGATTGCCGAGGATAGATAGGGGGCTAAGCCAAGGCTGTATCTAGTGGGGCACATTATTAACGCTATTGACGGCTGTTACCAGCTGTTTTCAAGGCCAAACAAAAAGAAATTCGATGTTCATGTTGTTTTACAAAAATTGTATCGCACTTGTTTTCGGTAAGATAGTTTAAATAATTTATTATTTATGAAGCAGTCGATCAACATAGTCATAGTTTATAGCAAATGCGATGATGGAATAACAAAGTAACACTAAAATGAAACTGGCGATATCGGTTAATATCGAATTGCGAACAATGAAAAAAGTATTAACAAGAAAGACAGTATATCGCATATAAAACTACAAAACAAACAACTTTTGCTTGGATGTAGAACTACAAAACAAATATCTGTTGTAATACGTTTGGTTTGATATACAACTCAAAAACAAACAATATTTGTACAACATTTGGTTGGCCTTCAGTTCATTAAGAACACCATTACATATCCGTAGGACAGCTGAATTGACATTAATAATCCTAACTTATTAGGTTTCATTGACAGGCGTGTGTAGAACTGGGAAATAAACACCGACCACTGATTTATAGGTGAAAATCATACTGGTGTGAGATATACGTATCACCTTGGTTTGTGGTCACCTCAGCACGGAGAAAGTGGTCAAGCTGAATGTTGGAGGGACCTTTTATAGCTCGACCAAGGAAACTTTGACCAAGGTAGGCCATTCGTGTATTGAGCTTTAATTGACACGCGTAACAATTCAATTAAATATATTATACAAACACGTTAATTTGGTTTAGTTTAATTTCTGTAATACTGAACATGGTTCTTCCATAGACTTCATCAGTAGTATTAACTATTAAAGGATACGCGTCCAATACTTAAGGTCTAAATTTAGTATAAATTAGTCAACTGATTACGTGTAAACGGGCTCGTATATGTGTCTGCATATGTATTTGCTAATTATTGGAAGATTAACAACCGGTGTTGTCAATATTCGAATTTGCTACAAGTGTTTATAGTTCATT
>VMBQ01006340.1:30130-46459 GCA_007657795.1 Dreissena rostriformis | reverse complement strand
TCATAGCACCTATATACTGTTTGATTCCAATAATGTCGCTTTAATGGAATTACCATTTTTATTCGTTTGATTCTTAATATTAAATCACCTAAACTTGTTTTATTAGTAGCACAGCCCCATTAATATTTTTATTTACAGTACTGCCCCTGGATTTTGTTCACGTCATTATGTCATTATGGATTTTTGTGACGTCATACGACCGACTTTCCCAGTTGTAATCTACATGCATAGGTCATTGGGTTTATAACGTTCCATTTTATTTATATTTTCTCTCTGATAGGCGTTTCTTGTTTGATTTAATTATTATATTTTTTTTAGCAGTCACATAAACAACCAAGCAATGTAATATGGAATTTTTACACCCATTATTGCTGCTTCTTCCTGTATTTGCGCGATGATTATCTGAAATATTAACTCCGTGACGCTATATTCTCAAATCTTTTTCTATAAAGAAGGAATGTAGTTGACAATTGTTAATAGTTTTATTTGATCGTTCGTCAAAAAGTTGTAACTCTGTTACTCTTGTATCTTCAATGCAATTGAGTAATTAAATAGTAATTAAATTGAATGCGTTTTAATTCCCTTTTATTATTGTTTAATTTGAGTTACAATGCTATGACGTTAATTTTTATTTACACTTAAATGTATTATGAATATTGCTGGGCCAAGTGTGAGGTTGAGCGCTCTATAACCAGGTTTAAACCCCCAATGCGTTGCATTGACCGTTCCAAGGCGGTGACCCCAGCTTTATTCTTATTTGTGTTTATGTTGTTATGTATTGTGCTGTATTGTGCTGTTTTGTACTGTTTCGGCAATCGATCACTTGCCATAAATAAAGGACCAACTAATTGTTTGTAATAAGATTTCAATACTGCTCCAGCAGCTGGAGTTTCACTTCTTTATATTGACTGTTTATTTGGTCCGGTCCTGATGCCTTTCCCGTTTTCATTACTTTTATGGAATCTAAGACGTCTTGACGGGAAATGATGACATCTTGAAAGACGGAGCAATCTGACTCATGGGAATGTAAGTTGTGCATATGCGTACTGGGTATAGTTAAAGTGGATTGAGATTGGAAGAAGGCATTTAGTATAGTCGCTTTATCAAGGGGTGACTCATATATGGTACCATTGTGAATAAGGGGAGCAACTCGTTATGTGAGGTGTTTTTATTTGTGATTTTTTTTTAGTATTTTCCAGAAGTCGGATGAGGAGTGTTGATTTTCACGTACTTGTTTAGCAAGATTATTAAAGTGATCTTTGTTTGCTGATTTGGCAAGATAATTTACAATATTACGTTGTTGGCGATAAATGTTCCAAGATTTGAAGATTAAATTGATGACATTATTCGAGCTTTAAATTTAACAGGAGTCATCAAACATCAAAATTTAGTAAACGACACGCTTACCTCAATGGCAACTTTAATCCAATGCTCCAAGTTTCCAATTATACATTTCCACGGTGCCTATACCACGTGACTTTTTTAGATCTGTGATTTTGTTTTAAACAAATAAGTATTTTTCAGTAAAGTGCAGCCGCGCGTTTGTAATATGAAGTTCCCACACTGATCCGACATTTTTCTAACCGTTCAAACGCGCGGTTGCACTTTACTGAAAAAATACTTATTTGTTTAAAAAAATCATGATGCCTATAGAAAAACTGTCACGAATGAGCGGGCTCTCCACTTTATTCCATTAAAAATGGTGACATATTTAATAAGACATCCTTAAAAATGGTATCTGGGTCGCGCTTTATTCTCCCAAACAGAGATCTTTAAAAGTCACGTGGTATAGGCACCATGATTTCAAACACACAATCCGAAATACGTTTTGGATTAGTTTGATGCTTTTTTAAATAAATGTTTGACTGTTAAATAAACCACAACGTCTGAATTGAATTGAACTGAATTGTTATGTCGGCAGGCGGGCCGATTATAGACGTCCGGCCCAGCTCAGCAGTGTGTTATTGTCTAAATACCGTTGCTGTATTTCAGCATTGATAGGACAGGTCGTGTCATCTACAGTTGTCGGCGATGAACGCATTTACACTGTCATGGTTCAACGGACCTTAAAGGTAGGACGTTTATATAATATCTGGCGTATGTTCATAATATTGTCATATTAATATCATGAACGCAAGTAGAACGAATCGTTGCATATATTTAGTATCGTAACTCAGTATCCATTATAAGTGTTATGTTTTATACAAAATTAAACATTCTGAGCTACCAATTGAAAGGGCAGCATGTTATTGATTTGTCAGTAAAAACAAATATCAAGAACAACACGTGTTTGTAGAAAAGACGAAACGCTCCTTCTTAGCTACTGTTTTAACAACAAATTTAAATATGTGTTTTTGCGGATTCACATGGCACGCCTTACCACTGGTTTCTTTCTATAATCCAGGTCATATGTTTTCCAACTAAAACGTATGCTTTTTTCCAGGCTAACAGTGATGACGTTACCGTACAAGTGTACACATCCACGGAAAGCGCTTCGTGTGGGGTTACGTTAGACGTAAATAAAAACTATCTGCTCGCAGGTTCGTACATAAATACAGTGTTTCATCTGAAAAGGTTCCCACATATATACACACTTTAATATTAATTTACCATGCTTTCCGTTAATAATTGTGATAGTTTAGTCATCTGGTCATTTTAAGAAAAGAATATATAAAACATTATTAGTATTTGTAATTTCGATGTAATACTGTTTTCAAAAGAGTGAGGATGTGTTTAAATATTTCTAAATAAAATACAGGCAATTTAATATGACCTTGCTATACCGATGAGTTGTATCGCACGCGTTGAGAATGTAATATGGTATTCAAATCGTATGTCAATCATTTTCATGTTTTCGACTAAAGATTCACTAAATCAAGACCGACCTGTATTTCAGGCTACTTTGATCAGCAAAGCCTTCATCTGGAACTGTGCAGTACCGACAGAGAGATTACAGACATAGAAGTGGTTACATACAGCCCGCCGAATTGTTAGAGCTCAAATTCAACCTTCAACAATTGTAACAAATGAATTGTTTTTGTTTCTTAAATAAATTTGAGACAGTCGTCTTTTACATTTCAACACTTAGAAGATTGGCGGAGCTTCATGTAGGCTTCGTATGTCCGGGCCTACACGTCTTTCGCAAAAGTGATAATTGTAAATGCCCCCCCCACCCCTCCTCCAAATAAAATGCAAATATAACGCTTACGAGGTTTAAGATCGAACGAGTATAATGTCGTATCCAATTATCAGACGTGCATTGACGGTAAAACACCACATGGAATAATCTAGCCCTTATCCCATCTTTTTGAAAAAAAAACTGTCGCGTGCTTTTTTTAGATCATATGTGGGTTTTTTCAAAGAAATGGAGAATCTGCGTTTGTCAACTGCGGAAGAACAAAATCGTCTAAAAATGCGATATTTGAACATTATTAATGTAAAAATGGAAGAAATAATAGGATAAATAGAATATTATGTTAGTTTTGGATAAACCATGGCTCGGCAAGCCTCGCGCTACCATGGTTCTTAACCTCGCATGATGAACTTGATATTTATCCAACACTCACATAATATTCTCTATACAAGTATATTCACAAAATGACAAAACGTTCAATATATAATAAGTTCAAGGACGATCATTGCCCTCTGACATTACGAGAAACGAACATTATTTTGTTTATTGAACCTTGCACGGATCTTACATTGCTATGGACTGCAAATACAGATGGTGTGCACGTTGCGCAATAAAATAACATTTCATCTTAATGACATCATCTGAATACGATTCAGTTCAAGTGAAATACAGAGACTTTTCTGAATTTCCACCGAATTGTGCAATTAAAAAACCGAATAAATTATATTGCTAAACGGAATGACAAACTTAATATTGCCTAATTAATATTCGTACAGTTTGATTGTTTCTTGCTTATGGTCCTTTTCGTATGCGGGGAACTTCATTGTCTTTAAGCAAACGGACATGCTATACTTGCTGAAACAACATTGCATAAGAAAGAAAAATGTGCCGTTAACGCATATCATAATAAATTAGCAATTTCAATGACTTTAACAACATATCCTGATAATTCGATGGCCTTTGGCAATAACAAAGACGCCTTAATTATACTTAATGTACTGAAATCTGAATGGTTCAACGTTAAGGTCACAGGCAAGATATTTAAAAATGACGATTTGTCGAAGGACGTACCCAAACAGCAACACCTGGACGGATGTCCTCTTTTCACACCATATACGGGTTCTCTCCGGATGGTGTAGCTGAAGTTTCACATTGTACACATACATCGGGTATGCGGTTGATCCTATTATTGCATAACGTGTTTTAATCTAATTCTTGTGCCTTATGGTCTACGTAAACAAAAAACACTTAAACGATACAATTTATTAAATTTAATGGCGGAAATATGCCTGTTTTGTCTAGAAAACAATGCAGTTATGGCCTATAAAGCCAGCTGATTACTCGACTCGACGTTCTCATATCTTCATTTGCATGCGTCGACGGAAAATGTTTCTGATACAATCTTTTTTCTTTAAAAACTTAACAATTTGTTGGCTGAAAATGTTGGGAAGCGGTTTATCAAAATGTTATTGGCACAGTTGCAATCTTTCGCGGGTGAACTTCAAAACGTTGGCGCTCGTGTCGGTGTGGAATAGTTAAAGAGGAGACTCGTCGGTTGTGTCATTATGCGGAATTCGGTAGGTAGTGATTATTTGGTTGAAGATTTATTTAACATAATTTTTTTTATCAGACAACTCCGTTGATACCGAACTTATTCAAACGTGATTGATATGTTTTATATCAGGTTGTTAGGCAATCATATCATTCAAGTGCACATGACAACATCTTTTATACGCCAAACCTCATATAACGTATTCATTTCCGCTAAATATTCAGGATCTTAGCTAGAGTATGGTATTATTTAGTGGAAACGGAGGTATAATAAACACACAAACTTATCGTTGTGTAAAATATCAGGCGCAGCACGAACAAATAAGGCTCTTCAAGACTCAAAGTTATTTTATTCTAAGCCTCTCGTGATATTTTACAAAACGATAGGACAGCAACCTGTTGTTCTCTATATATCACGAGGACAGCAAATAACCTGTCGTAACGATACACATATATCAGAACATACATACATTATATTATATGGCTTACCTCTGCCATTTCAAATATCACCGACTCTAGTATTAAACGAATTAACCATTATGTATTTCTATATTAAAGTGATGATTATTTATGTTAATATATTTTATGAATATAAATGATAATACTGTACATTTCGCAACGATACGAAGTCATCATAACCAAAGTAACCATCAACGCAAAAGATGCGAAAAGATAATAAAACTGTGGAGGTGGTCTGACGTTACCTTTTATCATGTAGTTGTTTATAGTGTTACGTTTTTGTTAGCAATAATTGCTTCGGTGGAGTCTTCGTCGGTAGTCGGCGACGACCGTGTCTATCATGTCAACATCCTTCAAGATTTGAAGGTAATTTTAATAATAGAAATTATCTTGAATTGTGTCACGTGAGCAGAGAGCTGACTGCAGACGAGGTCAATGCATACGTGGCACCAACATGCTCAAATGTAGTGTTTCTGGATTACTGTTTTCAAACATCAACCGTCTGTTGTATTTTTTTTAAATCTAAAATCTGAATAGCAAGGAAATCTTCATCATACGATCTACATCGCGTTGATAATGTTGTTGTTACAATCCATTAGACTTATAAATAAAATGTGATCCCTTTCTCAATATCTATAAATTTCCACTTTTGAAGTAAGCCAAACGATAAAGAAGAAGCGAATACATACTAAATAATATATAAAAACAAACACATAATACAGTGTACTGTCAGAAATATCAATCCTGCGAATTTACATAGTAAAGTATTTATTATGGTTAACATGGTTTAGTATAACGACCTTTTGCATTAAAAAAAAATGTTTAAAAGAGACGCTCAATTCCAAAAACGAAATATTTGGCATGATATCATTATTTTACTTATAACAAAAAAAGAAAGACAAATACATCTTAAATATGACACTAAGTAGCATACTTTTTTTTCCTAAAACCGTTAAGCTGCTTGAAGTTCTTTAAACAGCAAGACACCAATTTAACTCTTAAGTTAAGAACTCATCCAGAACATCTTCACACGTTGGAGCACTTTTTATGTCATAGTTATGTGTTTAATATAAAAATGTATATATATATATATATATATATATATTCCGCTTTTCAACGTTCGCCTCTGACAACATGCGTAACGATTGTGATGTACAATGGTGTTAAAGGCGTAACGATTATCCCACGGGTATCGGTTTATAGGTAACCGGTACATAGGTAGGTCGGGGAGGTGCAGGGCAGGTTGGGACTTGGAAGCTTCCGGCTGGGCTGCTGTCAAACTGCCTAATGAACTGGCAGAAGTTTGTCGTCAATGGCTGGCCGTCCGTTGCATGGCCTGTTTAAAGAATATGAGATACAATTGTACAAAATATTACTGAAATACACATATACGGATGTGAAAACCCAGAACAATCTCTAGAAGTGAGACAACCTGTATAGTAATAAGTAGTTATTTCTTATTAGTATTAATGAGTTTTTTTTTTCCATACAAGTGACCAATGACCTTAAAGTGAGACTGTGCGATATTTTTATATGTGTTAAATTGTAATATTGTGATAAAAATATGTTACAATTACTCATAATAGGCAAGAAAAAATATACATTGAAGACGAATTTCAGAAAATGCAGCAAAGATAAGTTAGCGCTGGTTAAAGCCGATGCCGACACTTCACTCGTATTTGTTAAGAAACAAAATTTTGTCTTTGTGTCGTATGAACGAATCTGCACTAAAACTAAATTTAGATTCAAATTGTACATGCATGATATACATGCTGGCGAATTCGGCTTTACAGCCATTTTCGATTTCAGAATTAAATATCTGGCATATTTCGCATTTTCGACACATGTTCTGTTTAACTTTTATTTTAATTTATATTGAACTATATGTATAATAAGATTTTTACACATGTTATATCAATTCATAAATATTTGACAAAATCGTACAGTCTCACTTTAAGAACACACAACCTGTATCACACGACGATGATTGAAATGGGGTCCAATCATGTGAGACATATAGACAACCGATGTACGCTTTTGCTGGATTTTACTTCAATCAAATTATTTGAAACATAATAAATGTATATCTGAGCCCATAATTTAACGTCGCAGTACGTTATAATTATATAAACAATGCAGTCAGTCTGCCGGGAAAAATAATTGGATTTATGTCACCAATAATTTTAAATATTTTATCTAATAACATGGAAAAACGAATATGTCACGTTCACGACTAAATGGGCGATTTCGCCTCTGAAACAATGTCCTTATTTGGGAAAAATCCTTTCGAGAAATGCATCATCTAGGTTTAAGTTTCGGTACTGGACTAGCGCCTATTGCGAAATTGTCATCAAATAATGTGCACAATGTTATGGATCGGAACGGGAAATTAAAGATTTCATGACAAGTTATAGGTTGAACAAACAAACTCAGTTTGTGAATTGGATGAATACTTATCAACCCATTATTATTAGAAATCATAATACTTGTACAATAACTAGTATATTTCAAGAAGAACTTGATTACCTGTTATAACGTAGTACTTGTTAACTTGCAAGGTAACCCCACAACTATGTGTGGCAACTTTCAGATGATTCTTGTCCGCGTGTTGGATCTTAAGTAAAATACGAACGACGAATAAAAGATTGAACACAAAAATATGAAATTAAATGCTTTAAAAATGGACTTATATTTAAACTGCACCACTTTCAATAAAATATGAAGTAGAACGTATGCTTTAAAAATGATCGTTACATTCTATACCATAGCTAGACTTAAATTGGTCTGATATAGCTGCGTTCTCATGATTATTTAGTAGATTTACACAAAAACCATTCTTTGGTTTATATTTGCGTTATTTTCTCATGAGTCATTGGCATTGGTAAAAACAATCAATTATAACTTATATCTAATGAAACGCATTAACACTATTTTTAAGCACAAGAATGATCAGCATATATATTTTCTCAATAGATAAAAAGTACGTACTTTTATTTTAAAATAAGGTAAATGCCACACGTAATATTTAAACGGTAACATTTTAATTCATAATCAATTCGATTATGCACACATATGCGTTGTCCAAAACAAAGCTAGAATGGTGCTTATCTAATTACGAAAAATAATAAGCACCATGTACACTGTTCTGTTGCTAGAAGTGATATAAAGAAATGCATTCGTCATGCTCTTGATACATGTAGAAGCTTTTAGCTGACGATGTAAACAAAACAAAATAACGATGTTTTATATGAAGGATAAATTGATTCAAAATCAGCCGAAATATATTTAGAACAAATGTTCTGACCAAGTTTTATTCCCATTGGATTATTAATGTTTTTATATAGTGTTAAAAGGCTTTTCCTTACATTTAGCTTAGTGACCTAGTTTTTGACCTCATGTGGTTCATTTTCGAACTCGGCCAAAATATCCCAGGAAAAATCGTCTGATCATGTTTCATGAAGATTGGGCAAAACATGAGTGTTAAAAAGGTACATTTTGAAGAAGTACGACGGAAAACGCACGACGGACAAAAAGCGATCGCAAAAGCTCACCATGAACACATTGAGCTCAGGAAAGCTTTGAACATATTCAAGAACATGCGTTTATAATAGATTATATTCGTTATTTTTAAAGTTGAAACCGATTTATTGTAATATTACATTTCCTCTCAATGTCTCGAGTATGCGAATGTCGTAAATTATCTCGTCGTTTCCTCTCGTTATCACGATTAAGCCATTGTCCAGCATCCTTTCAATGTCGACCGGTTCCTGACCTCCACCTTCTACGTAGATGATTGCAGCTAAACAGAAATATACGTAACATGATTATGTATTTTTACATCAATTCATCTTGCTGTCACCTGTCATCACATTTTTGTCCACAAAATTTAAATAGGTGCTCATATTGGATTCAACAAGTTTAGCACATTGGCGGTCAAACATACGAGCTTATTGGATGAAAATGATGCAAAACTACCGGCTTGTTAATAAAATCAGTTGCAAAAAGTATAATCAATTTACAATTATGTTTGCCATAATATACATACATTAATTGCAAAGTAAATTATCAGTATGTAGGAATTATAAAACTCCAGATACATTAATAGAAAATATTCGTAAACCATGCTAGTCTTATATCTAAAATTATTGTCAATTGCCCAAGGAATACATGACGATATATAAAGCACAACGCAAACTGCGGTCACCGCCATTGAACGGTCTATGCATTGCAATGGGGTAAAAAACGATTGAATAACCTTACCTTAAATAACCGAGCCCAGAATAAATCACTTACATACAAGTGTGAGCAAACATTTACATAATAGTATTGTTATTGAAATTTAAAAGCAATAAAAGAGAATTCGAAAAAAAATCAAAACTTTTTGTGGCATAGTAAAATGGATTAAATACAAATATTAAATATCATTCCTCTTTTATTACATGATGTGGGAAATTATTGTTATAAAAAACGAACCCCAAATCATCGTAATACATCTCAGGAAAAAACGTAATTCAATGTCTAAACAGCATATTGCGGATGTACATTGAAATACTATACTGTATTGTTTTACATTCATCATTATTAATATTTTATTCCAGACATCAACATTGTTGCCTTGGCTGAATTTTGTATGACTAATCAGGACTAATAGAAAACGGCCAAGCATACTTAAGCACAGTTGAAAATAATTTACATTTGCCTCTCCTCAAACACGACACCATTGGAAAAAGAACTTGGTATGCCAGACTCAATTTGTTTCGACACGCACATTTCGTGTTTATTTTTAATATTTCAAATGTTGGTTTGTTGCCCTTGTATGCTCTGTTTAAAGTTTTAAGGTAAATCGTAGGAACAGTTTTGAAAATCGGACCTTGTTCGATCTATGAACAGATCGTTTTAATAACAAAAACATAAAAATAATCAAGATTTATTTTGGAAACAATTAATAAAAGTCACATTATTGTCTGACACTTTCAAGTTTGAAGCTGTGTGATTGCATTTATCTGAATATAACATATCAACAACTAAGTGTATTTTCATAGGTTGAAAAAAAAATATTTCTTCCATAAAGGGACACGTTCATGCTTTGAAATTATAGGACAAAACATCTTTCTTACCGAAGTCTCCTGTACAGAAGCTTTCATTCTCGGTCATGGGAAGACAGGAACAAGCAAAACTGCTACCGACAAAACCCAGGGCAACCAGCAATTGAAGATACATCTCTGTGTTCATTACCTGCAAATATAACAAAAAATAAATGTTTCAATTCTCATTTTTTCGACATGACTCACGTATTTGTTCATCTAAAACATGTATAGTTTAGTCATATTCATATGATAATTATACTAATGCGCTTACACTTTTTCTGCTTCTACCTAATGTTCTTAAGTCAATTCTAAATTATATAATAATATTACGTTGAAGTATTTATAAAAAATATATAATTTGTATTTTATTAAAATGATGGTTTCATAGGATACCAAAACTATTAAAATTACTCAAACGATGCCAATGCTACTTTAATAATTGATTATACAGTTGTTAGTCTTCCATTACACTTTCATTCGTCGAATCAGTCATTTAAACCATTGTAACCACTAACCTGTAACGCACGACCGATCACCAAATGCAATACCTATTGCATTTTCCTTTTATATTTGTTTTAGACTGTTGAATAAATTTCTTTGATATACATATATGCTGTCAGGTAAGTGCATTTATTGTAGGTATTGTATGTTCCTATTATTATTTATGCCGTATATTGTAACCACCTTTATGCGCGTATGCATCTAATTTCATTTGCCTAGTTTAGTTTGTGTTAGATGGTCGAATTGTTGCTGTTGAATAAATATCATTGATATAAAAAAAAAATAAGAAAATGTCGACGTAGCCCAGTCGGCATATATTTATATCGTATTTGGTTCTTATTTGCTGATGTGAGATAACTGAAAGCAAAATGTTAAATGTAAACCATATATTTGGCTCCTATTATTTTCAACCAAATTTGTCTGCAATGTTTAAAAAAAATGGTTTAACAATCGAAGAAAATTTTATATAGATAAATGAGAAGTTCGGGTCCTGGATATTATTACCATATACTATTTCTCCTACTACTACTGCGACTTCTACTATAACTGCAACTTCTACTACAACCACTACTGCTACTGTTACTGCTACCTCTGTTACCGCTACTACTTCTGCTACATCTGCTGCTACTTCAGCTATTACTAGCAGTTGTTGTAATAACCACTACTGATACTACTAGTGCTTTTGCTAGTTCTGCTACTGCTACTGCTAAAGGTTAAAGGTTAAAGGTGCAGTTTATAGTCTGCTTCGATAATGTATGCATCTTCAGCCGACCTCGACATTAACCCACCAATCACTGGGATTTAAGTCGTCCGTTTACATATGGCACAGTAGGCAGCCACGGCACATTGACTTATTTCCCTCACAGGTACTGCTATTACTGCTCCTGCTTCTACAACTACGTCTGAACACTTATACGTCAGTGTGCATACAAACAATATGATATATTGTTTATTATTTACTAAGTTTTTGCTTCAAAGTATTCCATAGTTTTAACTATTTTTTTAATTATTGTACATATATTTTTATTAATTGACCCCCAAAATTGACATTCAATATATAAAGATCATACCACTCTATTACAAAACTTAATCGATTTAAGGCGGTAAAATGAAACAGAACATTTTTATTTTCTTACTAAAACAAGTCGTTTTACGTACCCTAAATTCGGCGATATTTCTATTGCAAACATCAAGAAAATGATTTACGTTTTATTATACAAGCAACTTTGAAAGTATAACATAATCAAAGTTAAACTAGTAAAATTCCCTTGCTTTATTAAAATTCAAAACTCATTTTGTTATTATGATTAATGTTATGTATTTGTTGAGTATTGGTGAAAACATTAATGGGTTTATTCTCTAGCAGCTGTACCTTGCGTGTTACTTTACAAACAAAATGTCAATGATACCGCTCACGGGAATCGCTCGGTGATGGATCTAGATCGGAGATTTTAATAGCTGTAAATTATTAACTTGCCACAAGATTGTATGCAAAATATTTAAAAAATACATTTACGATAAATATACTTTTCTCAGTTTCCACGAAGGAATCGAAAAAATAAACATATCCTGCTAATACTGTTAATATGTTTTAAAAGTTTTGCAATAAAAAAAAATCGTACAAACTAACACATTGTACATATTTTGAATAGAACGTTAAACGTAACTATAAGACAGTCTAACCTTTCAAAACTTGAAACCTATAATGTTTTGTGTTAAGCTCTGTATGCCGTTTATTTCGGAAGTATTGCTCGTTGTGACAACATACATATATATATACCACGGTCGTCCTTCTTCTTCGAAAACCATCCTTGAGTTGTAAATATTTACTTCACTGAAAAGAGGTTATCTCTCCAACAACAGGATGTGCACCGAAAAACCATCCTTGAGTAGTAAATATTTACTTCACTGAAAAGAGGTTATCTCTCCAACGACAGGATGTTCACCGAAATGATTAATTAAAGGGACCTTATCACAGATTTTGTCATGTTTTGAAGTTTGTCATTAAATACTTTAAATTGATAAATGTAAACATCGGAAAAAAATAGCCCCAGTATAAAACAGGAATAAAATTAAAGAACGAAAAAAAGGAAATCCACACCGGGGCTCGAACCACTGACAATTGGAGTTAAAGTCTAGCGCTTAAACCATTCGGCCATCCGTGATGATAAAGTATCATGTGTTTTATACTTTTTATAAGCAATCCTCGCAATGTCACAAAATATAACTATAACTACAGAACTCTTCAAATTATTCAATCGTTTCGCGTTTGTTTCCTCGCAAATATCATAACTACAATTAAAATGTGCAGATCTAAAACAATTTTATTCAATTTTGCCAATGTACCAAAACGTGTACAGGTCCCTTTAAAGCATGATAAATGATGAACTGTCCCTTCGACTTCATGACACTTTTGCGAAAAGAACGTACATTATCGCGTTACAGTCCGTATCATATCAATGCTGCGAAACACAAAACGACTTGTTTACACACAATTACATACGGGCAATGACGTACTTAAGTCGCGGTATGTTAACATTAACTTTTTGTTTGTGATTATTAAACGAGCGCGCGGTAATGTTAGTGGTATGGGATTTAAATAAACATTAATCATTTACACGGCCGGTAATCACGGGCGCCAACTCTATTTTGCGATGCATTAATAAATGATCCAAATGCTACTTCCGAGGTTGCGCTTAGGACCGGATGTTTTTATATTTCACGAATGATTGTACAGGGTGAGTAGGTTTTATATGCTTTTTTTCAATATATTTTATATTATTTAGAAAATCGGTCAATGAAGTGCGATTTAGCTAAGATTTATTCATCCACAAATGTACAGAAACATATAATTTAAAACCATTTGGAAACGTGATGACCTTTATAAGTTGTGGCATGGTGAAGTTTTAAACAAAAATCGATGTATTTTGCATGTGTGAGGAGCAAATATCCACCCAATTAAATCGCTAATGGCATCAAACCGTTGATTTTAACATGTACAAGTTGTTGCATTCACAAAAATATTGGCTTTTTGCCGATCTTATAGATATTTTGCATTTTTCAAAAAGAGATGGAGCCAATGCCAAGGAGGTAGCGCTAAGGACATGAGGTGGCGCCAATGCACACTTTAAGCTAGTATTTAACTGTTTCCTACCAACTACTCAAGGCGTTCAATACAAATGTGTTTGTTTTCACTAACCGGACTGACCCTAATTTTCGGTGCCGACCATACACCTTTTGTGTGGTATTCCTGGTTGAGTGTTAAATCCTATTTCTGTATTCGATAATAATGAAATATAAAAGAAAAAGTAAAGTAACGTCATAAAGTTATAATGAAGAAATATGTGTTGCACAGGGATTTTTGAATACACTATTAAACTGGGAAGAAACTCGAGTATAATAACTAAAGGTTAACAAAAAAAGACCGAGCTATCCTATTTTTTTGGGAGATGTAAGTGGGAACAAACGACATATTTAAGCCTAATTAATATGTGTTGCCGTTTGCATTTTAGTGAATGATTTGGATTAGGGGACAAAACTCGTCGTTTCAAGCAGAAGTAAAAATATTTTAATTATTTCGTGAATTATCTTACTGTATAAACACATTTATGAAAGAAGAGGTATTATGAGAATCTTGAGAATTTAGTTATTGGATTTATTGAGTATTACATATTTTGGATATATATCGTACAATATGTTTTATTCAGGTTGCTGACTTCGAAATTGAGTTGTTTACTTATATATTTGAATAATAACATATTGTTCTTTAAAGAATGTGTATATGTTCTGTAAAGATTTGGGTTTACGTATTTACGTTGAAAAATACAAAATAAATATTAAAAATGAACATTATCTATCAAATGTTATTCATGTGGTGATGTTATGGTCATACGACTGTAAATTCATATATCGTGCATTGGCGTCACCTCCTGTCCTTACCGCTACATCCTATGCATTAGCGCCATTTCTTTTGGAAAAAAGGCAAACTTATCTATTAGATATGCAAGAAGACGATGTGTTTGTGCATGCAGCACCTGGTATACGTTAAACACAATTGTTTGATGTTGTTAGCGAATAATTCGAGTGAAATTCGCTCGTCACACAGGCAAAATAAATCGATTTGCTTTCAAAAATTCACCATGCCAAAACTTATAAAGGTCCTCACGTTTCCAAATTGGTTGTGATTGTATGTTTCTGTACATGTGTTGATGAATAAATCTTCGTTGAATCGCACTACATTACCCAATGGTTAAACTAATGCGAAACATGTTGAAAAAAAAACATGTAAAACGTACTCACCCTGCAGAATTATCCGTACGATTTCGAAACATCCGGTCCTTAGCGCCACCTCGGAACTAGCATTGGCTCATTTATTAATGCATCGCAAAAAAGAGGTGGCGCCCGTGATTACCGGTCGTGATTTAACGCTAGCGGTAGATGAGTTTAAATTTTCGTGGCAAGGATTTACAAGTATACAGGGTGCAGAATCAGCGGGATTCACATGGGATTTACACACGGGCAGGACAGAATGAAAACACTTTGTTTTTGCAAATAACTCGAGATATAGAAATACATTTGAAAAAGTCTTTAGTGCATAAAAAACAGTTTTTCTTGCGGTTTGTGTCGATATCTTAAGATTTAAGAATACATCATTGAAAACGTCTGAAATCGGTGACAAAATTTCACGTTGCGTGCAGCATTAAAGTCATAATGAAAGCTGTACACATCAATTTTTTAACAAGAACACAGGCTTATTAAATGAAGTAATTCTGATGTATTTCACCTTGCCATAAGCAGCATACAAATGTCTTTAATGCACAAGTTGAAATTCTTAGGAAAATTTGTTTAAACAGGTTATTAAAAAAACAATTACCGGTGTATTAAAATCAGTTAACGTTTAAATCTGAACCCCACAAAGTCACGTGATCCTGCACCCTGGTATAGAACACTCATTTATAATGTTCAAAGTTGTCCGGGCTGGTAAACAAAGTGGTATGTGTATGTCAGGAAAACATTCGGGAATTGTTGACGTAGAGTATTTTCGAATCCTTAAAGTTTTCGTTTGAAAGTACAAACATTGAATATGGGGTCCTACTAAATGCTGCTAAGACGCACAAAGACACACAAAGACGCACAAAGACACACAAAGACGCACAAAGACACACAAAGACGCATAACGACGCACACAGACATACAAAATACTCATTATTAATACTTTATATTATAAATTTACAATAAATCATTATAATATGTTAATGCAAATCAAACATTTTTGAAAAACATTTTTTTGGTTTCGAAATTTGAAAATCATATTTGTCGTCAGTACCGGTGTCTGGCTCTTTGGACTTGTTTTTATTGTCGATTATTCAATATTTTCTATAAAGCTATTCATTTTTCAGAAAGATGCTTATTTTCTCTAGAATAAATACAAGCAGTCTTACATTGTTTCATTACTGTCAACAAAAACGTTAATTATAAATGTAGTTTGATTTACGGTTCACGTTTTTACGTTGGTTAATGTAAGTAACACGGACAACGGACACACTCAACGCAGAATTCCAATTTTGAGCTGATAAAGAAGACCGGACATGCCAATAC
>VMBQ01006340.1:0-28353 GCA_007657795.1 Dreissena rostriformis | reverse complement strand
CGTATGGAAAGGCCTTGTCCATATACACATGCATACCAAATATGAAGGTTATATCTCAAGGGACATAGAAGTTATGAGCATTTTTCGAAACCTAAACGCAGATTTTGAAACCTAAACGCAGACCCTTACTTCAAGGTCAAGGTCACAGGGGTCAAAATTTTTGTGCGTATGGAAAGGCCTTGTCCATATACACATGCATACCAAATATGAAGGTTATATCTCAAGGGACATAGAAGCTATGAGCATTTTTCGAAACCTAAACGCAAAGTGTGACGGAAGGACAGACAGACAGACGGACAGTGCGATCACTATATGCCACCCTACCGGGGGCATAAAAAACAGGACGACTCAGAAAAAAATTCAAACACAAAGTACCTCCTGCTGTTTGTATTTCAGGAAATTGGCGAGGTCTCCTTGTTTCAGGGGCTCCAGCTTCAGTGCCAGGTCAGTGAGAAACTTCCCTACAGCTTCAGGAGTCTTTGCCATGCGCATGTCCAGCACAAATTCCGCATGGGTTTTGTACCCAAGAATCTGGGCTTTCTGATGATAAAAATGTTATTGTGATAAAAAACGTGCATTAAATATAAGGATACAATTTTTCAAACATTTCATACATTTGATTTGTTCGATAAATGCTTTCTTGTAAGCATGGATGTAAAAGAATATTAAAAATAACAACACACTTATTTTATCTTTTTTTTTAAATCTTTTTTTATACCAGAGGTGTGACTTTGTTAACACCTTATGGGAGGAAAAAATCAATTATGTCCCCCCCCCCCTTACTACATTGATCAAAACCTTCACTTTTAAAATATAACCAACAAGCTTACTATTATTTGTAAAACTATTTGGCATTGGAGAGGCAACAAGAGGGACAAAGGCCCGGGGTCGCTTACCTGACACAAAAGGAACTAAACTGTTCAAAGCAGCTTTTCTGATGTTGCTATAATAAATGTGGCTTATCACCATGCTTTTTACCTCACTTGGCCCAGTTTTGAAATCGACCAAGATATCATTGGGTCAAATGTTCTAGCCAAGTTTAATGAAGATTGGACAATAAAGTGGCCTTTAGAGTGCTCAAAAGGTAAATATTGATGATGGACGGACGAAAAACGCAGGACAAAAGACAAAAAAGAAAAGCTAATTATGAGCATGTTGTGCTCAGGTGAGCTGAAATCACTAGATAGGAGGAGAAATCCCATCCCAGTTATACAGTGGACAACAACAGATAAATGCCGATTTAAACAAAAAATCGAAATTGATTACCTCATGTCGCAGTTGAACCAATTCCTCCAATATTTTGGTGTTCTCCACAATACATCTGTAACAGACAGTGTGAAAATACATGATACTACAATATCTTATTACACAAAGGTCTTCTAACCATTTACAAGTGTGTAAATAAAAGACACTTTGCAAGTCAGCCTACAGCAGATGTACTTTATAAATATCAAGACTGCCATTTTAACAGTTTCTAATATCTCAATTGACATAATTGAAAACATGAGGCATACATTTGGAAACATAAAAAAAAAAAAAAAANCGCCGCTTTGGAAAAAAAAAAAAAAAAAAAAAAAAAATATCTTCACACACAAGGGTTGGGTGGACAGGATCTCTACATGATATCAAATGCTCTCTGGTCTTTTTTCTTTAATCTTGAAAGGGTGAATAATCTTTGCATGCTCTAAAAAGGTCTTACACTCATTCTAGCCTGCTATTGAATGCATTCTCCAGTCTTTCTCTGATCTAGAAATTCATTAATTTCTTCAAAAAGGTGGGGGGAAGACACATGATCTACACACACTATAAACAATACCTTCATTAAAATGCTTACCTGCTATTAAATGCATTCTCCAGCCTCTCCCTAGTTTTAGGATTCCTACATTTCTTCATGGCAGGGAAGTAGTGCGGATACTTTAAAGTCAACTTGCACTTGTCATCCTCTGTCTGCAACAAAACACACAGGCCAATATGAACAAAGCATCCAACAAAAACTAATTACATTTTTATCATTTTTTAAATTTATTTTTTACAAAAGAAACTCAGTATTTAAATACCAACTGTATATTAAACGTGTAAATACTTTTGATTAGAAGATGTACAAAAGAAATATCAAAGTGTAAATTCACATTTCTAATTAAACAAGAGATGTGTTTGTCAGAAACACAATGCCCCCTACTGCACTGCTTTGAATTGTTTTTTTTTTTGTTTTTTTTTTATCTTGAAGGATGACCTTGACCTTTCACCACTCAAATGTGCAGCTCCATGAGATACACATGCATGCCAAATATCAAGTTGCTATCTTCAATATTGCAAAAGTTATTGCCAATGTTAAAGTTTTCGGACTGACAAACAGACGGACTGACGGACAGTTCAACTGCTATATGCCAACCTACCGGGGGCAAAAAAAATAAATATTAATTAAAGAATATTGACTATAATGTTCATGATCATGAAGCATGCTTGCTACCAGTTGTGAATGATCATGAGCGTCTGCTTAGCGTAAAGTTTCGTCCCAGATAAGCCTGTGCATTTTGTACAGGCTAATTGGGTACAACTTTTTATGCCCATGCATATGCACAGGACCATGGAATTTTTTGTTTAGAAGACTTCTCATCTACAGCAGGGTTTTTTGGCCCGATTTTATAGCCGAATAACGGCTATGTTCCCAATGGCAAAAGGTATACTTTTTTCCCAAAATTTGGAAAAAAATCCCAATTTAAAAAAAAAAAAAAAATTTTTTTTTTTTTTAGAAGTGTCCATTTATTTTATCAAATTTTATTTCAATTACATGCAACAAAGTACATTATAATGATTTATATGATTTTGATCTTTTAATTTGAATTATTATACAGAGTTATATCAATATATATGGTTGTACTAAAGTGCTACCAAAGAAGGCTACTGAATTTATTTTCCCAATTTCTTGAAAATGCCGATAAAATTCCCAATTCCAAAGCCATGGGCTATCTTCCCAAAAAAGGGGAAAAAAACCCTGTCTACAGTGTAGGCGGAAAGTGTTGTCCCTGATAAGCTGTGCAAACTGCATAAGCTAAACTGGCCCAGTTTTCCAAGATCAAGGCTTAAATAATCATCAAAACTATACCTTGTCCAATCCTTTAATGAAGTTGTCAGGCAGACCAGCTGAAAAAGGAGCATTCAATGATGTAATAGTATCACCATTGTGCCCAAGTTTGGATTTTAAAAGTATGTTTACAAATGATGATTTACAGATATGCATTAGTTTTGCAATATGTTGAGGACTAAAGTTAAAGCATATAGTTATTAACCAACAGTGTCCTTAAATAAAGTGATTTGTTTACTCTTGAACTCTATTTGATTTTATTACAGTGTATACTAGAATATTTTCTATACTTTAACTGGCTAGAAAGTGTTTCAAATGTTTGATGATATTAAAATATTACTTTCTGTGAGATTCTCTTTAGTCAATATAATTGATTATTGAAACAAAATAACTTATGCATCATATATTATAATTAACTGAATGTCTTTTGAACTGAATAACAAAAGAAAATTGTGCACNGGGGGGGGGGGGGGGGAGGTGGTAATATCTGCTAATGCAATATACCGGGTATTGATTATAAAATATTATTTTATCATACATGGGCAAGAGTAGATAAGTTTTCGTATTCTGCAATCTGATTTTCAAAATCAAAATACTGCACTTATAGATTTCACTTGAGTTTATACTCGACAATTTTTTTTACAAAATACTGAAATCAGATTTAACACTGAAAGCTTTCATATTGACATCAGTACCAAGTTCTTCCACTGTAAATTCCAGGACTGTGTTTTCTTCGTTGAGGTTCTTGCTGAAGTCTATAGACAGGTTACTCATCCTCTTCTGGATTTCTTTGATCTTGTCCTGTACCTCTTGGGACAAATGGAGACCTGACCTCAAACAAGTACACAACTATCATTCATTCAGCCTCGTTCTGGGAAAACAGGGCTTAATACCAGATTAGCCTGTGCAGTCGGCAGTCAGGGACGTAACTTTCCGCTTGTATGGATTTTTTTGTTTAAAAGCAGTCTCTTCTTAACAAAAATCCAGTTTAGGGGGAAAGTGTCGTCCCTGATTAACCTTAGCTGACTGCATATGCTAACCTGTGCAAACTATGTAGTATTCATTTACATGTATCATATAAATACCAAATGCATAATTCAACAAGGCTTGTCACCATAGGATGACATTTGCCCCCTTTTTCCACATTTTTCTAAACTTAAACGCAAAGTGTTTTTCCACATTTTTCGAAACTTAAACGCAACGTGTGACAGAATTTTAGACGTACAGACAGACGGACAAATGGACAGACCGACAGTTCGATCACTATATGCCCACCTTCGGGGGCATAAAAACATAGATTTAAATGGTAACATGTGGATATTCACGGCTTAATTCAATTACAAAGTAAACATTATCCAAATTATTTATTATAGCAAGATTGAATATAACACACACAAACTTACTATTTTCTGAACATTAGGCAAAAGTGAATTTCAGTAAATAATGAACCTGTATTTGTCTGTATATAAATTACTTTTTTTTCACTGATCTACAAAATAATTGTTTTGAGAGATGGTTCATACTTGTCTAAACCTCAAATGGTATAAAACAAATAATATAAGTATGGCTGGGTTTGATTGATCTTTTAACAAACTAGAACTCCGCAAGTTGGATGTGTCGCCTGATGGTTATGGGTTAACCAAGAAATTGACCCATTTCAATAAGTCTAAGTCCAAAATAAGGTCAAAGTCAAGGTAAAAATGAGGTTGGGTGATGCTGGTGTGTGCAGGGTGATGAGAGACAACATCCATGCAAGTATCAAAGCTCTGTAGCAAGCGGTTTTGATGTAACATGAAATGGTCAAAATGGGTTAACCAAGATTTTCATAGGGACGGATGGACAGACAGGACAAACGCTATATGCCTCCCGCATCGTAGAAGCAGGGGGGCATAAGAAAAGTTTATAAAAAAAAATAATGTTTAAAGAAAAGCTCATGACATAGTAGTTATGAACCTTTTTTGGGTCGCTGTCGCAGATTTCGAAATTTAAACGCGGACCCTAAGTACAAGGTCAAGGTCACAGGGGTCAAAACTTGTATGTGCATGGATAGGTCTTGTCCAGATACACATGCGTACCAAATATGAAAGCAATATCTGAAGGGACACAGATGTTATGAGTTTTTTTAGAATCGACGTCGCATATTTTGAAACCTGAACCCGGACCCCAAGTTAAAAAAATTCATGCGCATTGAAAGGTGTTGTCCAGATACACATGCGTACCAAATATGAAAGCAATATCTGAAGGGAAACAGTAGGTATAAGCCTTTTTCCAATCGCGGTCGCAGATTTCGAAACCTGAACACTGACCTCAAGTTCAAGGTCACAGGGGTCAAAGATTTTATGCGCATGGAAAGGTGTTGTCCAGATACACATGCATAACAAATATGAAAGCAATATCTGAAGGGACACAGTAGTTATAAGCCTTTTTCGAATCGCGGTCGCAGATTTTGAAACCTGAACGATGACCTCAAGTTCAAGGTCACAGGGGTAAAAAATTCTATGCATATGGAAAGGTGTTGTCCTGTATGTCCCCTGACAATAGTCAGGCAACACAAACAGTATGGAATAAAAGAAAGGATCTTAAATTTGTGGTTTGATCTACCCACAAAAGCAAGGAAAATTAATGTAACAAGAATATTAATGTTTTTGAAGCAGTTTGAATGTCCACCACTTATCTGCAATCTGCAAGACTTCACAGAGAATAACAAATATCTCCATACCGTTCCTCTTTCCAATTTTGATTTGTCTCTCCACGTATCGCTTCTGTTCGGCTGTTAAACCATCGAGACCTTTCTTCTCAAAATCCGCAATTGACTGGAACACGTCTTGTCTCATGCTTGAACACAAGAAGACAATATTTTGCAATGTTGTAAGCATAACCCCCCTCCCTTGACTTGGATGAGGTGATGTTACTTATAATTAAAGTGATCATATGAGATTAAAACTCCAAGGTTTCCCAACTTTTGGCTTTCCAATGTATTGTTTGTCAAAATTATCAAAAACATAACAACCAGTCCAATGGTTTAATGATGCAGTGTTTTCAGAGACAAATGTTTTTGTTATTTCCATAATGATAAGTAAAGCAACTCAAGAATATATGTTTTCTGTCTATTTGGGGAAAAAGTACCTAGCAAAATGGGGATTTTTCGAGTCGCGAAATCTTCCAAATTGGGAAGTATTTTCATCGAAAAAAGCATTATTTGGCTAGGGGGTTTTCCAGCCATTTTGGATAAAAATCATATAAATTATGGTAATATATTTTGTAGGTTGTTTAAAAAATAAAATTGAGATATAAGAGTCTAATAATCATAAGTCATAAGACACTTCTTTTCATTTATTTTCATTTTTTTTTTAATTGGGATTTTTTTTGAGAATGGGGAAAACATATCCATATTTGGCAAGGGGAATGGGCAGAAAAAGGCAGTGTTACAACAAAGGAATTCTTTAATACAAAAAAAATATCCTTATAAACTGCAGCTTACATAAACCATTAATAAAATAAATTAATACTTTAAATACACATTCTGTCATGCTAAAATGTTTAAACCTACCTTATTTCAACATCAAATTCACTGAGTCTTTTATCTGCTGTAACACTTGCGTCTCGTAGAGTTTTGTCTTCACACACATGCTGTACAAAGTCAATGTTGTTTCTTTCCACAGCATATTCTCTATCAATATCCATTAGTGGCTGAAAATATCACAAAAAATAATTTCCCCATGTTGTACAACAGTCTTCATCTAATCAGTAGCCTGTTAGACCAGGGCTAGCACTATCTTATACAGGCTTGTGAATATCCACTTAATAATGTTTTAAGTCATACTGTTTGATTGCAGAAGAAAAGTCTGCTAAAGAAATTTCCACATGTTATGCAACATTCTTTATGAACAATTCACATTTAGCAACAATAGAGATAGAAAATGGCTAAAAGTCTACATTGTGTATATTTATGCAAGAAGGAATACAATTGTCCTTAATTTTTCACACAACCAAATTGCTTTTTTTGACTATGCTATAGTCTGGTTAAGCCGTGGGTAATTATCATAAAATTGTTACATCACAAATATTTTAATTATAAATATATGACCATGAATCATTATGAAAATAATTATTAACCTTTCTTCTTTAAGATTTGTTGCTTTTTTCCAAATGTTAATCGTCGTTAAACATCAAAATAATCGACTGTGTTGATAGTGTCAAATTACCATCGTGAAAATAAGCTTCCGGTTGATTCGTGGGTTCTGATTGGCTGCCAGAATTTCAAGATTTGCATACTATAAATAGCCTTTAAACTGACCTTGCAGGACAGGTTAATTTCTTGTGAAAAATGTCAACAGACAATGAAGCATGGTAAATACTCCTAAATAAACGATTTTGTGTTAGTTTGAAACACTATATAAACAATACATAAATGAGGAAATATTTCATAAGGACCTATCAAGTTATGATGAATAACACTATTTACTTGTTTTTGACGCATTTTTGATCTGAAAAAAATGGTGACCGTGTCAAAACATTTTTCCGTAACGAACTGCATCATGTGCGAACGTTCTATCGCGGGATTTCTTGCGATTTCTATACCCACGAATCAAACAGAACCCACGACTCAACCAGTAACAAAAATATTTGTCGTAAATTTTCATTAGTACAACAATCTACATGACACATGCATGTGAGTCAGTACCAGGTTAAATGAAAGCCCTGATATAAACTTACCTTTATGACAGTTTCAAAACTTGCTTCATCCGAGGTGACTTTACCAACAGAATCATAAACATTTTTGCTTTTCTGTATAAGTTCGTCTGCAGAAGATTTTATCAACTCCTCTGTTATTTGCCAATTCAATCTGTTTCCACATGGTTTGGCCATTCTGTGACTCACAGTGTGAGTAGCAAATGAGGTATGAAACGTACGTCTGTGAGATTCAACAATTGAAATGTGTTGGAAATATGACTTTTCTGTTGAAACGACTTGAATAAATGCACGTGCTCGGGATATATCACGTGCAAATCTTCTAAGAAGCATGGAATCACCGGCGTCCTAAAAAATCAATGTTGTCACCGGAAGTCATTAATCGGTGTCGCAAAATGTTTTCGTGGTAAAAACTGGATGTACAATTTGTGTGAGTAAACATTCTAAAAGACACGTCAGAAATCGAAAGCTGATATAAATTTGCAAGTTTTACGCAGATTGTGTAATTTAAGTCTACAAATCATCAGGTATGGTTTAATTTTATTTAAATTATTCTCTATTGTAGCCTATTGATCAATCATTGTATTTTTAATCATAATGATTAGGGTTTGTTTCTGTCTCGGGTCAGTCAGTTCTTTTTCCGAATCTGATACAACACTCCTTCTAAATAGAAGATTTTGTGTCGTCGCCTATTGGTAACAGGGTGAAAACTGTGTCCTTTTACCTCCATGTAGGAACATGCCAAATACAAAATGTCGCGTCATGAAATTTTCCATTAGCCTGATTAGGGAAAAAATAATCGCAAATACGACTTCAGGCTTCAGCCAGGAAGTTGCAGACTAATTTTCATAATTACAAATTTGTTCATTTTTTTTATAATCAAGTATCAATAGGCCAGTTGATTGTTATTCAGAAGAGTACACGTATTACATGAGTGTCTCTATGATAGTAATTAACCAGAATAAATTATGGAGGTTTTAACCAAAACAAATCCCTCTTTCAAGGATTTAGCCAGACTAAAAATGTGCCAGGCCTGGGGCCTAAAAAGGGGCAGGCTGACTTGTTTTGTGAAAACTTAGCGCATGGTAAAGTAAAAATTGTAAATTGTAAGTGACTTAATTGTGCTGTTTCCACTAAAATACTTGTACTCTATCTTTTATTTAGTATATTATCCATGAGGTTTGTCTTTATAAAAAATAATTTGATGTTATCTTTATATAATTTTCAATAGATAATAAAGACACATTTGGTATGTTTGTATTTTCAAGAACATTGACAAATAGCAAAAAGGGACAAAAAAGGTAAGAACATAGTTTTTGAGGAGGCCACATATTTAAAAAGGTGGGGTATAAAAATGGAAGGCATTACCATGCCATCCGGCTTTACCTTTATCCTCAAATATAATCTTTTATGACATATGTATGTTCATTAATGAAAATTATATAATGTCTGTCTTCTTTACATGTGTCTTTTCAGAATCAAATTTCATTATTTTTCTGACGAGAGCTGATACACAATGAACAAATCAACCCATAGTTGGACCATTAGGGGGACTGGAGTTTTACTGCTGGAGTGTTTACTTATACTGCTGTGTCTTCATGTCATATCAGGTGAGTGCCCCATAATAATATATGCAATCCAGGGCTCGAAATTAGCACTCACACTCTTGTAAAATGCAAGTTAAAATATCAGTTTTGAGAGTAATGTATGTTGCTTTTGCACAAAATTGTTAGTAAAAACTGAACATAACACTAAACATCTCTGTTATACATTGTAAACTGTCATTAAAAAAAATCATCAGAACTTTTGCTTTTCAAAATTCTCGCATCTATTTCGAAAGGAGATAATAACCAAGGCGAGCAGGTCAACAGCCCCATTTCAATCTGGTCCGATAGGGAACATGTAATGTTTAAAAGTGAATGTCAGTTTGTGTTTTAACTTGACTCCTATACATTGTTTGATGTTGTACTGAAATGACTGTGTAGTTTTTCCAAATAAAACCGTGTACCACATCGTGTGCAGCTCCATTCCTGACTGAGACAAAGTTCTCCATTACAATATTCTTTCATTTTTGCCTGTAATGATAGTGAAGGTTTACAAGGCCCCACTCTGCCCTTTTATTAAAAAAAAATAAAAATAATGTTTTTATTTTTTGTTTTTTAGAAAAAAATATAATTTATAAATATATATCTTTTTACATTGTTATTAATTTGTTCCTCATTGAAGACATTTTATTTGCATGGTTTAATAAAAATGGAAAAATAACTTTCTAACAATTATTAAAAATATTAAAATTAATATGCAACAGGGAGCATTCCTGATACAACCACACGCTCGAAAGTGCCCTTTTGACAAAATACCGCACTTGAAAGTGCCCTTTTGACAAAATAGCCCCCCTCCCCCTGACCTTTTGAAATCCGAGCTGGAGCACTGTTTTCAACAATGCCACATTTCAACAGCAGGCAATCCTGATAAAGTATTCCTGGATGAGGTGAAGGTGTTGACTCTTCACCACGGACAGATGACACAGGCTAGGAGGTCTTCGCCAGTACCGCAGGTCGGTTGATATTTAACCATGCCATAAGTGCACAATTACAATGGAGACGCTGACCCAATATTTCTGAGTGTTGTTTTACCCTTGACCGATAATACTTATTGACTCAGCCTATTTTCGAAATTGTTATGTTCCTGACCGATAACACAATATTAGCCCTGCCCACATAATTTACCCCATTGGTGCAAAAAGGTACCCTGTGAGATATCAATTGATGTCACAGGGTACCTTTTTGCACCAATAGGGCAATATGATATTATCATGCTTATCTGCAATGTTTAATCATTTGTTAGTCACATCCACTTGGAATTATGTTTTGAAGGAATGCCGTTAAAAAGTAAACAAAAAATGGATTTGGGTCAAAGGTTAAAAAAAAACATTTAAAAAGGGGAAAAAAACAAGTACACACAATTAAGATATGTGAAATTGAACCTGACATAATAAGGAAATGTCATTGTTGTACAAATCTTGTAAATACTATTTCAATGATTGCCAACTTAACAGTTAACTGTTCACAATAATGTACATGTTTGAAGGCATAATTTTAAAGTCTTACCTTAAAAAATGTTAATTTCCAAATCCCTATACTTAAAAAGGCCTTGCCTTTTCCTTTGCCATTTCAGACTCGTCTGATATCACATGACATCAAAAGTCACCAACCATAATTATATTCTTTATTATCTCATTATCAAACCAATTTTGATAAAATAACACTCCATGGGAAAAACTTATGTACATAGTATCAGTACAAGTCTTGGGGGGAAAAAATGACATCGTTATAGAGAAGGGTACCCCAGGAAGGGTACTGCACAATCTCTAATTATAGTGTGTTTTTTTTCCACAATTTAGGGAACAGAAACAATCGCATCATTTTTACCAAACTGGCAAAAAAAATGTTTTTAATGCCTTCAAATTAAGAATCAAAATGTTTTTAATATTATATTTAGTTTGGTTGAACTTATCAAGATGGAGATGGATAGGAAATTAATACAGTGATTTGGGAAAAATATATACATTTTGATTTGGGAATGGGGCAAAAATGTGGTCCCAAATTTGACCCCAGAAAAACGCTGGTTTGATGGGTATTTCATCAGTTGCGGACTCCTGTATTGCTTGCAATACTTTCAATTCTTTGTTCCATTTCAGTTGAAGTGCCTGGGTGGCACTGCGGGATGCACAGCATTTAAACCACAGGTTGTCCAATGCTATAACAGGGGATCTGATGGAACGGATGTTCAGGTAAACAGACATAGTAAATAAACATTGGTTTGCTTGATGTAGTAGTTCAAGTTAGACTCAGTTTATTAGTAGTAAAGATGATTATACTGTTGTATTTTTATTTATGAGATCAAATTTACTTAACCAATTAAACAATTTCAGCTACTATAATTATCCCCCGCCAGAGGCGGAGGGATATTGTTTTGGCGTTGTCCGTCCGGCTGTCCGTCCGGCTGTCTGTCCAGCACTTTTGTGTCTGGAGCCATATCTTGGAAGTACTTTGGCGGATTTCATTGAAACTTNTGGACGGGCCCCGCCACCATTCCCCTATAGGTGAAAAAAAACACTGACCCTACAATTCAGTTTACAGCTGTTTATTCTCAGTATGTGGGGGGGGGACAACAAATTCATGCTCAAAATCAATATGTGAGCATGTGCAAGTATGTAGGTTGTCACTTACGGTTTTATTTTTATGCCCCCTAAGGTGGTCATATAGTGATCGTACTGTCCGTTTGTCTGTCTGTCCATCTGTCTGTCTGAAATTCCGTCACACTTTGCGTTAAGGTTTCGAAAAATGTGGAAAAACCACTTTGTGTTTAGGTGTAGAAAAATGTGGAAAAAGGGGGCATATGTCATCCTATGGTGACAAGCCTTGTTTAATCACACAATTGATTCTTGACAAAATTAGGGAAGTGGTAGTGGAAGTACTCTGATTGTTTGACTGTGCCTGTCATATACAGTTAATAATAGTTTAAAAGTATGTACATTTTTTTTTAAACTTGTTTACACGTTTCACTCACATAATTATGTGTCTGAAAGGGAACACTTTTTAAGTCACTTGTTTTTGGTTTTTTTCTCCAAAAATTAATGTAATATTATTGTGTTACTATTTTCCAGTGGGAATGTAAGACGGACATGGACAACAGTTACAGGTTTGGTAAAGTAGAAGTGACCTGTGAAGGATACAGCTACCCTGAAGACCCCTACATCCTGAGGGGGTCATGTGGGGTGAGTAATTGCAGTATTTACAGTTAGCTGCGTTCATGGAAAACTGGGTTTAATGCATGTGCGTAAAGTGACATCCCTGATTAGAGTGTAAATCCGCACAGGCTTATCAGGGACGACATCTTCTATCTTGACTGGATTTTTATTAAGAAAACAAAAAATTCCAAATAAGCAGAAAGTGTGATTAGCCTGTGCTGGGATGACAATTTATGCCAATTAAGCCCAGTTTTCCCAGAACAAAGCTCACAGTGATACTCTCCAAAAGGTTATTTTCTGGAGTAGAGCATACTTCCATTAATTTAAAAAAGCTTAGAAAATCAAACTACACAATTTGGATACACGATTTTGAGAGGCTGTGCTGATTTGCTTGACTCTTGCTTCATGTGTCGGATTTATGGTGGTTGCATAACTTTGGATTGAAGTAATAAAGGATTGAAAAATGATACTTGATATAATGATAGAAGCCTACAAGGGATTTTGACATGGACCATAACTTCTTCTTTTGTCAGAAAATATCTTAAAGGGCATTCTGTACTTATATTCAAAATGCTTGTTGTTTATATTTTCAGTTGGAGTACACAATTGACCTTACAGAAGAAGGTTATGCAAGGAAAAACTCTGGTAACCAGGGTCACCAGCAGCAGCAGCATCAGTATTATGATGAAAACTACCATGACAGGTCACATGTCAGGTATGAAAAAACATTTCTTGGTTTGACGGACTAAATGAGCTCACTTTCCGCTTTTATGTACTTTTTTGTTTAAAAGCAGTTTATTATAAACAAAAATGAAGTTAAGGTGCATAAAGTATCATCCCAGATTTGCCTGTGCTGTCTGCATAGGCTTATCTGGGACAAAACTTTACGCCCTTGCACTAACTCTTTCAGTGCGGGAACCGAATTTTGAAGGCCTTTGCAAACAGTTTGGATCCAGATGAGACGCCACAGAACGTGGCGACTCATCAGGATCCAAACTGTTTGCTATTCTGATAGTATTCTTTGAAAAAAATCGAAGAAAATGCTAATTTTAGAAATTCAGCAGACAACATTTTAGCAGACGACAAATTTCCCAGCATGCAAAGGGTTAATCACAGTTTTCCAAGAGCTAGGCTCCAATGAAGTGTCAGTCCTTTCATTTGAAAAAGCAACACACATTTTTTTACAAGTTAGTTCAACAAATCAGAACGTTTTGAATTGCTTACAGTTCTTAGTTGATATGTGAGCAATAATTTAATGGTTTATCAATCAATCACTTTGGTTTTGATAACCAATTATTATATTGGTTGTTGCAAATCCATGTACCAGCCTTAATAAACTTTGTTGTTCAAGGTTGAAAGCTCTTGTCATTTACATTCAAAAAGACATGGTATTCCTGAGTTGACTTCGAATAAGCATTAAGAAGAATAAATGATGAATTGTTTGCAGAGCAAATGCAGGATACAAACATTCTGTTGTAATGAAGCAGGATTAATATTCAAGTTATTTACACAATAATGTCATTAAGAAGCATGCATGTATTAGCTGATGAACGCTTTTATACATTTCAGCGATGGCTTCGGGAAGAAAGTCTCCAACATTGTAACAGACCTTTTTTACCTGGCCATGATTGCCATTTTTATCTACGTCATCTACAAATTCTGCATTGCCCCCACCACACCAGACCACCCCAGCGCTCCTCCGCCCTCCTACGACGACACATTCCGTTCTCATGGAAACAATCCACCTCCACCGTATGGCTTCCGACAAGATTACATGCCTGGCGGTACTGGTGGAGGTACAATTGCTCTGCTATTACCTTTTGCTGTTTTTCCGACATTATCTAACAACATACTCTGCAAGGTTGTTACTGTTAGTTTGCTAAGCTTCCAAATTCTGGTTAATGCCCCCAAAGGGAGCTATTATCATATAATAGTTCGTGCACTTTCAGTCAGTCAACCACTCTGTCAGTTTTACAGTAATTCCGCACTATTAAGGTTTTTGCTCTTTAGATCAACAAGTTTCTTACAGATAGCTAGCAAACTTTATTAAAATGTTTATAAGCATAAAATAGAGGCCAAGTTCAATACAGAGCCTAATCCCTCCTGCACTTTGGAGTAATGGCACTTTAATTATTGCTCTTTGTAAATGTTTTATATAAATTGTGTCTTGAGCATAACTCAAAACCTTAAAGAGGTATCAAGTGAAAACTTAATAGGTTGTAGATCTCATTAAGGGCATGTGCAAAGCACAAAGACTGAAACTCTTGCTCCTCTGTTTTTAGATTTATTGCCCTTTCTTAATGTTTGTACTTAAATTAACACTTAAGTCATTATTAATGGGGCCGTTGATGGCGGTACAAGAAATGTAAACTAAAAACGGTACCGTTTTCAGAATTGTGGCTTGTTTTTAAATATTTTCTTTATTTTATGTCTCAAAAAGTTGGGAATAAATAAAACTGGCATGTTATAATGAACCATTATCCCACTCAAAGTGACAGGTCTATAAAACAGGAACTAAAAATAGTACTCTATATATTGGATCTCCAGAGGGAGGAAATTATTAAAACTTGATACAGTCACTCTTTTATTAAATATTTCGGCCATAGGCCTTCGTCAGTAAACGATTATACAGAAAATTTCACATATCGTTTCCTTCTGTTGACAATACCGGAAGTCAATACTTCCAGTATTGTAAACAGAAGGAAACGCTATGTGAAATTTTCTGTATAATCGTTTACTGACGAAGGCCTTATGGAAATATTTAATAAAAGAGTGACTGGAAAAATAGTATCCATCACATAAATCATCTTTACACTATTAAAAAATATAAAAGACAACAGTTCATTACTTTTTTGAAATTTTAATTCCATATTTTCATGGGTTGAAAAGGTATATACTTCCCCTGTCTGGTACCAACTTTTAACTTCAGTCCATTCAATGATAGTCACTTTCTGCCCAAACTTGATTTTTGTTCAGAAGAGACTTTTTTTAAACGAAAAATTCCATGAACAGGCAAAGTTTCGTCCCTGGCTTATCTGGCACAACACTTTACGTTCATTCATTAAGCCTTTGAGCGCTGGAACCGGATTTTGAAGNTAAAGTGTCGTCCCAGATTAGCCTGTGCAATCCGCACAGGCTTATCAGGGACGATTCTTTCCGCTTTTATGACATTTTTTCGTTTAAATGAAGTCTCTTCTTAGCTAAAATGCAATTTAGGCGGAAAGTGTCGTACCTGATTAGCCTGTGCGGACTGCACATTTACGCACATGCATTATGCCCAGTTTTCTCAGAATGCGACTCATATTTTTATGATCTTGGTCATCAATAGTTTACATTTTATTTTTACATCTCAGAAACAAAGAAAAACTCATTGGTTAAACTTTTTGTCATTCAAATTTGACAAATTGTATTTAACTCACATTAGATAATATCAGCCGAAGTATACTGTATCAATCTATGGTGATGTTTCTCATACTCCTCAATTTGTGTTTGTTCCAATGAAATTATTTTTTCTGAAGTTTACAAATTAAATTTCGATGCTTTTTGTTACAAATATTATTATGTTAAATGAAATACCAGTGTAATATTATTGTTTAAAGTTGATCGACAAAATATCAAGCAATACATCAGTGTTATTTCATTAATATGCAAGATGTTTCTTTAAAAATGAAAAAACTATTCATTTCATCATAAAAATATTCATAATGCTAGGCATGGCAGAACCCGAGTACTCATCATTTTGCTTCCTACATAAAAATTGATGTAATTATTATTTTTTTTTAATATCCTTAAACATTTTATTCTTGGTTTTACAACAAAATCAGTAAATTGTTTAAGGTTAAACCATAATAACTTACCTTATTCAGTTATTGCACAAAGAAAGTCCAGTGCAATATAGTAATAAGTGCACTTGTTACAGTATTGCACTAAAAATATTTCAGTGTCAAATGAAATTATGTGCGAATTCATCAAATATAATATTACTTGGTAGCAATATACTAAAATACATTTTATCTAATATATTTTTAGTTTTAAAACTGTATAAAAATGTTAACAGTGTTAAAATCAAAGCTCAATCTTTTATAACAATCAGTTTTTTTACTCTCCTGTAAAATTTTGAAATATGGACTTATCACTGTTTTGCATTAAGGTGACGATATATTCCAGATATTTAAAGATATTCAAAGTGGATAACATATTTGCTTCAACCTTGATAAATATATTACATTTATAACCTTTATCTGGATAAAATTACATCCTATACTTTGAAAAGCAGAGATGTGAATGTGATATTGAAGTCTTCGGAATTTGGAAAGCAGAACTATGAATGTGAAACAGCTAGCTAATGGATTATTGGTATTTATATATTATCTTTTTAAAAATTGATAATTGCAGGTAAATAGCAGTGTTAACTTAAAGTCAATGTCAGATTTTTCGTTTGGACAATCATGCCTTTGGGTCAGATTCCATTTTTGTTTTGTTCTTTATTACCATGCATTGCTGAATACAAGTCTTTTTATATTTTCATGTGCCCATAATGAATGTTAATGTGTGATATTTTCTTGTCTAATTAATATATTTCTGAATTATGTATGTATTTTCAGGTTATTGTAATTATACCTAAATTATTTTGTTTTTCACAGTTTGCACATTCATATTGTTTTATTCTTAAACATCTTTACCAGTCCTGGGCCTGTATTTACTGAGCTCCTGAAGGAAAACTGAGGCAAATTTTGTTTAAGGCATTTTCACATTAACATATTTTCAACTAGGAAATCCTGATGAAATATTTGCACTGTATGCATTTCAAAAGTTGTGTAGAGATCTATTTGATTTTCAGCATTTGCCTCACTTTGTCCATGTGCCTTGATATGAGTCTTGTTATTGGAAAACCAGGACTAAATTCATGTGCTTAAAGTGTTGTCCCAGATTAACCTGTGCAGTCTGCACAGGCTAATAAGGGACACTTTCCGCTTTATGGGGTTTTTCATTGAAGGGAGGTGGACAACACTAGGCAAATACATTAAGCCCGCTCTCCCAGAATGAGGCTAATATTGTTTTAATGATCATAATAGCTAATGAAAAAAGGAGTCAGCATGGCTTCTATACCATCAAATTCTTTGCAAGATTTTTAAACAAACCTAATATACCAGAAGATATTTAAAAAAATGCATTTTAGTCAGTGATCTGAAATCCCATAATTCTTTGACTGTTATGATAGGACATGTATTTCATTAAACTTGTTTGCACCTCATTGGGAATGTAATTTGTTGTTTACTCCCAGAGTGTGAAACTGTTGTATCTACTTAATATTGCAATATCAGATAGAACAGTTATACCCTCAACCGGCAAAAAATATTTGTTGTTAATATATTTAATATATTGAATACAGCTCAAAACTTAATTGAGTTTGTTTTTATGTTCCTGACAGAGTAAATATTAAATACTTTCTAATGTACAGGACTCAAACATACCCACTGGGGGCTGACGACGTCAAAGCGTAGTCCGTTTCTCTACGACGTCGGGTATATGTTTCACTACGAAACATTGTGTAAATACACTATTTAATCAGGCGAGTTTCATCTTTTCTGGTATTTATGGATTAGAGAACGGAACATCCAGTAATGGTAGGTAATTATTTTCAATAAAAAACTAATTACAAATGCGCATAGTTGCAACCGTTACATTGATTTTGTGCTAAAATCGAAATATATTGATTTGAAGTAATGCATAAGGTGGTTATTCTGTTAAAATAGCAAATTACAGTAACTTAACTTAAATCAAACTACATGTTACTTTGATTCACTGTACATTAAACATTTTAAAGTACAAAACAGGTTACGAACATATATTTTAATCATTCAAATGCTTTGTTTGGAAGAAAATTACGAGTCGCTTTATGTATAGGTTTTGCACAGAGTATGTATTGGTTGTGCAACGAACTACAAATAAAATGTATAGGTTACTCAACGAAGTACCATATCTGTACTTCGATGGCATTTGTATTGACACGATGTTTCGTAGTGAAACATATACCCGACGTCGTAGAGAAACGGACTACGCTTTGACGTCGTCAGCCCCCAGTGATACCTCTTAACAATCAATTTTAATCAATCCCCATAGCTCTTGTTTGTATTTTGTCAGATTTATGCCCCTTGTTTTAACTTAAGTTTTTTTTATGAAGTCAATTAACTTGAACACTTGGAAAGATATTTAGTTGGAAATACATAATAACTATCAATGTCTCCTGAGTAATCAACCTGCATTATTTCTGTTTTGAATGTTGACATGGGTATGTCCCTTATGTGGCTGTCATCCGTCATGTACAATAACATCTGTCTGCACATACCGTAGTCCCAAAGTTGGTGTTATCAACTCCTGAGAAACCACAGTCCTATCAACTGCCGAGAGGATTTCTTTCACAGTGAAATGACTTGCGTTTTCATGATCGTTAAGGAAGGAATTTCGCTTGTGAACAATTTTGGCAGAATTATGGTTCTTTGTTTGTTTTTTTACCAGGTTTTCAACTAATTTGATAATCCTGGTTATTAGATCGGAGTATGGCNGGGGGGGGGGGGGGGGGGGGGGTCAGTCGGCATCAAAAAGGTGCGTTATGGTCAATAACTTTAGTTTGCATATACGATCTTAATGAAACTTGGAATATAGCAAGCTTGCATGTACACCTAGCGTAGTATTTATCATACAGCTACATTGTTATCTTCCTGATATATATATTATTTTTTATAAAAGTTCAACAGGAAGTTGTGATATCAGTCAATGTTTGGAGGTAGGTCATAAAACTCGGAATAAACTATAAAGTAATCATTTTTGGTAAAATAGAATCAGATTCAACAAAACAAACAAGTTGATACCAAAATGTAATATATTTTATACACACAAAACAAAACAAAAACAAGTGCTGATGATGTCATAATTTACACGTCAACGTCACAAATCATACTCATTCCCACTAAAAATGCATCATCTTATACATTATATTTCATTTTTTTATATTTCATTTTTTTTACAAAAAGGGGGAAGTAGAGGTTGGATTAACAGGTTACTGCCTGATAGTTTTGTAATATATCAGGCTCAGCATGAATAAAATAACGGAATGCAGGACTGTTAAAGTTTTTCTTTGATGAGCGTTCATAATAACATAATAATTGATTTGTTCAAAAGATCACTTAAAAATAAAATTTAAAAAGAGGGCCATGCGGCTAAGGGTGCTCTGAGACCTAAAGAAACTAAACTAGGAACATTAATTACTATAACAAACCTTTTATAATTTGAAATATTTCCAACACTGAACGCATATGTACATGTACTTATTTAAATCTTATATTATTCAATATCATTTTAAATGTGTGGTTGTTGGTCATAAAGCTTAATCCATCACCATGCAGTATCATCATCTTCATCATCAGCAAATACATCTACAACGTCACACAATCATAGTATCTCTTAAATGGTTGTAATCATCTTCACAAAGAAGCAACTTCAACCTGTGTTAAGAGGAGATACTTTAGCCATATTACAAGCTAAACTAACGCAATCCTTTGGCAGCCATAATTGTCAGCAGACCGGAACCATTTTCGAACTCAATTGAGATATCATCAGAACAAATATTCAGCGCAAGTTTTAAGAAAATGTGCCTATTTAACTTATGCTGACCAATTTTTAGGAAGATTGGACTATATATGTTACATATAGAGAGTAAACAAGCGTTTTCTTTAATTTGGCCTAGTGACCTAGTTTGTAACCTCACGTGACACAGTTTCGAAATGAGCGGAGATTTCATTGGGACCAATTTTCTGACCAAGTTTTATGAATATTGGAAATACATGTGGTCGCTAGAGTGTTCACAAGTTTAATATTCACGCCGCACAACACACGACGGACGACAGTCGATCATAAAAGATTACTGTGAGCATTTTGTGCTCAGGTTATCTAACCAAGAGGGCCATGGGCCGTAGGGCGCTCATCTGAGACTCGAAGGAGCTTAAGTATTATCAGAAGGTTGAGTTTAGGATAATTAAAGTACTTTATGAAAGTACTTTAGTAGGTTGGGTTTAGAATAATTAAAAAGTACTTTAAGTAGGTTGAATAATTAAAAAGTACTTTAAGTACGTTGAGTTTAGAATAATTAAAGTACTTTATCAAATTCAAAAAAGTAGCCAAAAAACACTTTCTTAACGAGTATCTTTAGGGTTGAGGATGGCCGACTGTGTTGTTTTTTAAAGTGTTTGGATATCCCCTGTTTTCGTTGTTTTTTGTTGTTGTTTGTTTTCTGACGAGTTTATAAAATCCAGTGCTCGCTCAAATTGTATGTCGTATATTCATTTCACGAACTCTAGATTTGCTAACTCCATAATAAAATAATTTAATAACCCATAAAATAATATGTTTGTAGCTAGCTGCAATTTAGTGTATGCGCTATAAGAAGCAGTAATGTAAAGGACCCCTTTGGAAATAAGTCGCAAGACTTTCAAGGGCTTTCCTGACAGTACATGTCCGTATATCACACTATAATAAACTAATAGTTATCAATCTAAAATACCAAATTGATAAATGCAATAGTGCTCGAGTTCCATCTGAAGCACAGAACGTCAACATTTAAATGTATCTCAAATTTATACCTCATGAAATCAATTTAATCTGTGATATTTTTGTGCTCAACATATCTGTTTGTTTTTAATTTAATTTGTTTTAAGCTTCTGTGAAAATTGTAAATATTATTATTTAACATGTATGTGCCGAATAAACCTATCTATCTATGAAACATAAATTGTTAAAAAAAAAACTGCCACATCCCCTGGCAGTCATTTTTTTTTTCAACGGTCCGGAACCATTTTCAAACTTAGCTGAGATATCATAAGATCAAATTTTCTGACCAATGTATCAGGAATATTGGACATTAAAATATGACGTCTAGATGGTTTGGAAGCTATTTTAAATTTGACCTTATTTGGGCCTCACGTGACCCGGTTTCACACTCAGCCGATATTAGATTGAGACACATAATCTTACCNGTCCCCCCCCCCCGAGGGCCTCAGGTTTGTCACATAACATTTGTTTGCTTACGATCTCTTACCTAAGGTCATGCAAATTGGTATAGTGGTTACCCCTGAGAAAGGAAGACACCTATTGGTTTCTAGCTGACCACCAGGTTAAAGGCCAAAGTCAAGGGGTATTGTAACAGGAAATTCGTTTTTTTGGCTATTTTGGGGAACGGTTTTGCATACGATAATTCAAATTAGTATAGTGGTTTATTTGGAGGAAAATAAGACACCGTTTTATTTTAATGTAATCAGGTCAAAGGTCAAGGTCACATGAGCTTGTATTAAGAAAATGGTATCTTCATGACTTCAGGAGAATGCTTTGACATACGATCATTTTAATTGGAATGGTGGTGATTTTGGAGGACAGAACGACGCATATTGAGTTTGAGACCAGCTCAAAATTTTAGAGAACGTTTTGACCTACGAGCATATGTAGTTGGTTTAGTGGTTGGAAGGAGATACGCCTATTAATGTAAAGGCCGTCGGGTCAAATAACGAAGTCACAGGGGCTTGTATCGTCAAATTGGTTGCCGCGCCATATAGAAATCGTATGATCATATAGGATCATAAAAATGTGTATGATATTGTGGCGATGTATGATCCTTATGATTTTCAAAGCGATCAAACGCATGTAACGTCAACATTACAGTGACACCTTTGCTGCTCCTCTGTTGAAGTGCCCACAGCTGTGACAGTAGCTCACAACGGCACATTTTGAATCAGTGGTGGTGTTGGTGGTGGTGGTGGACGGCACCATATGTTATGTGGTTGTTCTGACAATTGAGCCCGATCCATGGGAAATTTGCTGCCGAAGACGGCGTGATATCTATCGTGTTTCCGTAACTCAGATATTTGATTAGAATCGTTGTATGTGTTTTTGGTTCACTAGTAAAGATGAATTAAAAACTAAAGTAGTCATTGTCACGCTCATCATAAACGTGTTATCACACACAATTAGTGTAATTTAGATTTTCTCTATACTAATTTGCGATAATAATAATTTAGGGTCAAACTACCTGAATTTCAAATTTTGCACGAAAATCATATTAAAACGGAAAAAAGGCGTTTAGACTTTAACTGTCTGCAAATCGCGTCGACTTTTTCTAACATAGGATTTTATAAAATTGTTATAGTACGATTTGTTCAATGTTTAATAAATATAAGTGTAATACAATCAGAAAATTGCAGAAAAACTATTTAGAATGCTATGCTTTATAAGATTATTAATTTTAAAAAGCTAATATTATTTTGTATTAATTAGATTGACCATGTATCTATTATATCTATATAGATATTAGAGGGGCCAACGGTATCTCGGTGTGTTGGGGTCATTGAAAAACATACGAATGTGAATATATTTCGCGGAAAAGGAAAGAGTATTTTAGTAACCTATAAATTATACCAACACTAACGGTAAATTATTTCAAAGGTTTGTGTATTTGAATCTTACGAGCCCCCCCCCCCCTTCCCACCCACACCCCCGGGTCTGAGGCTGTATTATGTGAAGACTGGAGTGTGTCACACAGCACTCCAACCTAACTTACTAGACTCGCGAACTTTGGAACTAACTTCGAATTTAACCAAGTTCCGCTATTTTTTACCGAATGACATTCAATTTTGATGTGGACATAAGCAGTGGGAGGGAGAGGGGAGGGGAACGGAGTACCCGGACGAAACTCCAACTGTCGGCTATGTTGACCATCAACCAAACTCACGTGCGCTGGGAGCCGAGATTGGGTCGTCTAGGTGAGAAGTGCGTGAAATAATAATAGCTCATAACCACTGTGCTTACCAGACAGCCAAAGTACACTGTAACTTTACTATGTCGGGATGGTAAATACCGAATCGTTTCACATAAATATCATCTTTATTATTAAATTTAAATTAACAAGTTAGAAGTGATTTAATTAATTCCAACTCCTAACCTTGGTGTATTGGCATTTTTAAAATGGAACACGAGAGTCAAAGTCCCTTGGTCACTCACCTGAGACCTTATGAAACCGGGTTGTTGTGAGCAGTAAATATGTTCTTAGCAAGTTCCAATATGTTTGAGAAAAAAAAACTGGCATATTCACAATTTTGCACTATCGTTATATCAGGAAAACTGCCCAGCACCCAGTGCTGGATTAGCACCGTGGAGGCCCATAGGCAGTGCAACTTTTTGAGCCCATGTCCCAGGCCCCAAGTCGGCCTAGTGCCATCTAGAACGCCAGTGCCCAGTCGATTTCGCTCGTTTGAATTAGCCCACCAGTACCACTTCTGGCAAGACATAAATTGTGACAATGTCCGTTTATAGGTATAAAATGTCATTAAAATACCGTTATGCCAAAACGAAATTATAATTATTAGATAACGAATTTAAGAAAACTGCAGTCTGTATATTTACATATTTAAATATTTACCCAGAATTAAGATTAGGCTAAGAAAGTTTAAGTTACACAACTATTTTGTCACGGTCTCGTGGGGCCCCTGAAAAAAAAATCGAGGGGCCCATAGCCAGTTGCCTACTCTGCCTAATGGGTAATCCGGGACTGCCAGCACCCTGGTAACCATGTTATTAAACGGGCGTGAACAATTTCGAATTCGGCCAAGATAGTGTTAGAAAAAAATGTTATGAGCAAGATTAGGGAAGATTTGTCAAAAAGGTGACATCTAGAGCGTTCACAAGGTGTCACTAAAGGGCTGCACATAAGATTTGTGAATAAAAATTGATAGATCATTGATATAAGGAACACTGCCCCACCGCGATGGAAATAATTGTCAACGGAGCGGACCCATTTTCGAACTCGGCCGAGCTATCACCAGCATTGACTTTGGACAAATGTGGGGCTTCTAGATGTTTAAAAGGTGTTTCTTTAGTTTAAACAAACCTATTTTTTATTCGTTTTTAACTCGTCCGAAAATGTTCTTACCAAGTTCTATGAAGATCAATACATGCGCTCAACGGGTAATTATTGACGAAGCACGACGGACAAAAGCTCAACATGAGCAGGTTGTGCTTAGGCGTGAGTTAAAAAATAAAATCATTTACTGAGTAACCAGGGGAGGTAATTATGACTCTGTGGTAAATGCATGATAATCTCCCTTGCCATTGAATAGTATATCAAAATAGTGCAAAGGATAAAGCACATTTGTGTTCTGTTTTAAAGGAATATCATGGTTCTTGTTTAAGTTAATCAAAATATGACAGAGAGCAGAGAAATATGATGAATCTTATTGCGTCATGTATACGTTTGTGCATGAGGTGGTTAACCGGCGGAATGATATGGAACTATGATATCCCAGAATTCAATGTATCTATTGCTTGACAACGAAGCAGACGCTTTTTCACAAGTTTCAGTTTCAGTTGTATTTTATACGAAATTTTGATTGCATGAGCAGTGAAAACAAGATTAACAAGGCTCGTGCATCATGGGGCGAGCCGGGCGACATCACCCGATAAGGTAAGCCTTATAACCCTCATGGTGTTGAGAAAATTATATCACATTAATATTGTTTATTGTTTCAAAAACTGAAAAAGCCAAATTTTGAATGCGAAAATAAAACATTTTTTATGCAGCAAACGTTGCTACTTATGTTTAGCAAATGTAAATAATTATGTAAAAATATTCATTTTTAAACAGTATGTTGGTATTAATTAAACTTTTAGAAGATGTGTTTTGTGAATAATATAAAAATATTAACAAAAGTTTAGTGTTTTCCTGTCAAAATGATGACTGAACAGATTGATACTGATAGGAAAGATAAAAAAAGACAGTGTTGCTAAGGTGCCTTCTTAGAAAAATCTGTTACTTAAGGAAATATCTTATATGTAAATCATCCTTTTGTTTGTTGTCAATATGTAAAATGTTACATTCAATTTAGCTAAAGAAACTTCAGCGTACAGTTTATATAGTCTTGATAAAGTCGCGCCAGTCAAAAATTATAAAAAAGCAACATTTAAAGTTATGGAAGCCAGAACTACATTCAATTATGTCTCACTGGTGTTGAAACAGGGTTCATTCAGAATATAATAGCCCTTTTAATAGCTATTTACCATTGACTGTTTATTTAATGTTTATATTGTTTAATTAATATGAATATATGATTAAAAGGTAATTTTAATTTGTTATTAATGGAAAAAAGTATGAATTAAACACTAAAACATAATTAGAATACAATTATGCACATGTTTACACTTGTAAACATGTTTATAGTACTGATTGTATTAATTTCCATTTATTGACATATTGTGGATTTATTATGCACTTGCATGCATACACTTAACTTACATGAGTTCACTGTTTTCACATTTTTAGTTGATAGATGATGTACATCATTGTATTTCAATTCACTGAATGATACATGTAGCATACACCGTATTTCTAAATATTTATCCCAATCATATTTTGACTATGAGAGCTGAATTTTTTTATGGGGAGCATATAGTTGCCAGTTTGTACTTCCGTACTTCCTTCCTTCCTTCCTTCCGTCACTCTTTTGTTACATAGCGCAAATATTTTACCGATCTCTTCCATATTTGTCATGTAGGTACCTTGCATGGACCTCTACCGTTTGATGAGGTTTGAGGTCACTGGGGTCAAGGTCACCGAGGCTAATAATAGATTTTCTCAAGGTCACATATTTTTTTCACACAATTAACCCATATATCGACAAAGCATCATTGGGGAGCATCCATCAGTTTTACTGACATCCTTGTTTTAAACAAAAATAAGTCAGCTTGCACCTGAGAGTAGGGCACACTAGTTGTTAAAATGATAGATGCAAGTAATGGACATTATTTAAAGCATTATGGTTATTACAAATAAATATATGCATAATGTTTTACCCCTATCAAGTCATTTTATGATTACATTTTTATGGAAGTTTCATGAAGGCAAAGTTCTTAAATTCCAAATGTTGCGTTTTGTCAAAATAGAGGAAAAAAGACCTGTCTGTTATTCAAATAAACAACACTCATGAATTAATTGTAAAATCAGATTGTCATCTCATACGAAAAAATAATTATTATAAAAGAGCTCATGATAAATGAGAAAGCACACAAATTAAAAAGCGTGATGAAGCCGGTTGGTCACCAACACACTTAGACAAAATAAATGAAGCATCTGTATCCTTGTAATGTTGTGATGTGATTTGAATGGTTAATTGGAAGGTTAACACTCATAATTATGTACACCACAGGCAGTGGTATCATAAAAAATAAAANCCCCCCCAAAAAAAAAACACACACACACTATTATTGACTTGATGCATTTACATCCTTATCATATCAATGCAAATCAACTTTACCAAATTATACATCAAATATTTTGACGCGTGCATTTGCGAACCAATGTGTTTAAGTGAATGCTAGTTTTTAATATATTGATAGCTGTCATTCTTTCCATACTAAATTAGATTATCCTAGGTATTTCTTGATACAAGCTCATGTGATCTTGACGTTTGACCTGGTGTCCTCAAAATAAAAATGTGTTTCCTTTTCGTCCCACAACACCTCTATACCAATTTGCATGGTCATAGATAAAGGCGTTTCAAAATATAGTGCCAACAGAATAGTTTTAACCATCATAGCAATTTGTATGGTTGTAGGTAAAAGGGTTCTGTAAATATTGAAAGGTCTACGGATCAACAGACCTACCAATAAACCCATCAATAGGCATGTGCAAAGCAAGATACCCCTGCTTCTTCAAAGGGGGGCATAATTATTACAGACACCAAATTATTGTTTTTAAAGATATTTATTGTTCAATAATTTTTTTCTTGTCATTATATAATAGTACTTATTGATTAACCTTCATGTCAATATACACTTAATAATCTACTAACTTATGTAACAAACTAATTTTTCTTATATTGTCAAGAAAACAACATAACTTAGATTTATACAATTATTAGAAAATGTTACCAGACTTATTCAGCTTTCCACCCAGCCCCTTTTTTAGCAGCACCCTGTACCTTTTTGCAATCCAAGATTTTTTCCATACTGACAATATTCCAAAACTACATACATCCTTTTTGATAGCAAGAAACGCCTGTAGTGATTGTTATAAGCATATGATCTCACCTGACTGACTTACTTACGCAATATTATTGAAGAGGAATTGAGAAATAAAAATCTGAGAGAAAGAAAATCGAGCATATGTAAAGGGACCTTTTCACATTTTTGTAAATTGACAAAATATAAAAAAAAATCATTTAAAGATTCACAAATTATCGTTGTAGTTTTGAAATTTGCGAGGAAACAGTAATACTGAACATTTACCATCCTCTAAAATATCCATTATATGCATCTTTTGACTATTTAAAAACCTGAAAATTATAAAGCCTTGCAACGCGAAACGATTGAATAATTTGGTGAGTTCTCTTTTTATTGTTATATTTTGTGAGACTGCGAGGAATGCTTATATAAAGTATAAATACACCAATCACTGAGTGAGCATGGATGGCCAAGTGTTTTTAGTTTTAGACTTTTACCCCAGGGGTCAATGGTTCGAGCCCATGTGAGGATAACTTTTTTTTGTTAACCAGGTTTTCAGAAGGAAAAAACTGGTTATTAGATTGGTGAATGTCGGCAGGCAGGCGGGCGGGCAGAAAAATGTTTGTCTCGACCATAACTATGTCATTTATTCTTAGATTTTAAAATGACTTGGTATATTTGTTCACCATCATTGGACGGTGTGTCATGCGAAAGAAGTACGTGAATATCTCCAAGGTCAAGGTCAAACTTTGAGTTCAAAGGTCAAAAATGGCCATTAATGAGC
>VMBQ01006339.1:34192-57459 GCA_007657795.1 Dreissena rostriformis | reverse complement strand
GCAGACGACAAATTTCCCAGCATGCAAAGGGTTAAAGAGCTGTTATTTATCCAATCACTGTGCTACATCATGCTTACGTGTGCTTATAGATTTGCTATTTATTCCAACATTGCGCTTCGTCATTCCTGCCTGTATTTTATAGCTTTATGATTTTTCACAAAACTGCGTCACAGTATACTTACAGATTATTTTTGAGTTCATGGGCACTGCATTCGGACCACTGGAAGGCGTCAATGCCAGTATTGCCGTACGCGGACATGAGTGCGGGACGACAGTGGTTATCCGAAGTATTGTCATGGATCATTCCGAGTCTGCAGGTAAACATAGAATCATAACTTTTTAATGATATTGGAGAACATTGCATGTGTTCTTAACCCGATCAAACACCATCCCACTTTGCGAACGAACCATCAGTGCCCAATAAAACATATATCGAAATAAAACAAGGTTTCTCTCGGAATGGCACAACACTTCCTCTCGTCACGGTGAACTATAGTGGTAAATAGCGTAATCAATAATGAATGTTCAGCCCAAAAAAGCGTTATGCCACAATTTTCATTGACCTTTCAGTGTGATAATCGCATGATTATCAAATGTGACCTAGAACAACAGGTCTAACCTACGATATGTCATTTCTACATGGTGAATATTAGTGGCATGGTATTTTAAAATTGAATGATTGATGAAATAGTTTCAGTTCGGACAAGCCGTTATATGACGTTAAAAAAACCTTTAAGCGTTGGACATTGTGATAGTACATGTTCATGCAAAGTCCACGATAGTTGAGAAAATATGATACTGACATAACGTCATGATTAAAATAAAGACATCATTAGACTGTGGAAATTAGAAACTACATCACGTTACCTATCTCTACCACGTGTGCTGCACTAACAAGATATATGGAGAAAACACGAGAATTCATAACGCGATCAAGAACACAACGTGTGCATCACGTGACCTAGCACTACTTGGTGCGCTGCACTTACAAGTGGCCTAATTCATGCGCCAGGGTGAGGCCGAATACGGGTCCAGTATCTTCCACGACGGCACACTTCTCTCGTATCTTACACGCTCCAGAGAGGAACGCCAGACCGTTTGCGGACTTCCGTTCTTCAGAAAGACCATGTTCAATATCATTTCTGAAATTGGAAATAATATGAAGGGAAAAGATTTCAGGATATTTCCAGTGATGAAAACGAGGAGCTAGCATTAACGGATGGGGACACTAACCTACTGCTAGAACGACATCTGTATCAGTTAATATCTGTAAGTATCTGTAAGTAAGAGCTCGTTTCATTTATTTATGGATCGTATTTTATGTATATACAGATAAAAAAAACTTTTATTTTGCTACATATTGTTATACCCCTCACAGCAGAAACAATGACAGGCTTTTTACTAACTTTTTTCATTTTATATAAACACAAATTGTTAATTTAATGTTTACTTTTATAACATTCATATTCGCGAAAATATCAAGTACTTAAACAACAACGTTTTTGCCATTTTCTAAAAATGACCTAGAATAAAGTTTATTGTTGGTTTAATTGTGGGTTTCGCCGTTTTTAACAGTATCTGTTAAATCACATCGGTTAGTTACTCGCACGTTTACTGTGTACGCTGGTTTACCAGTTCTTAGTAAACATACTTAAGACAATAACTGGCAACTGTCCGACATGAATCAGAAGTAGGGAGATAATGGCCGTAAAAAGCATTTCATGACAACTCCTCACACATGTATCGTGGCCGGGTCGGGGATCAAACCACCGATTCTCAGATTATTTGTTGTCAAGCGCTCTACCAGCTGCGCTATCCAGCCCGACAAACTGAGTTACAATTAAGCAATAGCATCAATACGTAAAATATCCAATAGTGAGCCACTACCCATTTATGTACCGTGTTAAAAGGACGGTGACGTCAGTTTTGTTCAGTGTGTGGTGCTTNATTAACTTCGTATAAACATACCTTGTATTGAATCTCATGGCATTGAAAGACCTGGTATTGAATCACATAGTCTTGACATGACTTAGCTTGTCTTTACCCACTTGAGTCTCAGCTCCATCTAATTTATTTATGGTAGACCAGGGTCCAGTATCAAGAACACTTTCATGTTTTTTAGCTTAACTCAGGGACTGAGTTTTGAGTTTCCACTCAGCTGAGTACTACAAGAACACGAACAATCTCAAGTCTCTGCCATAGTCAGACTCATGTATTCTTGCCCAAAATCAGGTTTGAGTTAAACTTTAAAGTAAAAAAAAAAAGACAGTGTGATTACGAAGTAGCGCATGATGTTAATGCTCATCTCGAATATTGAGATAAAAAACGAAACAAACATAGAATCATAATCTAAAATTTGGAAAAAAAACACTCAAATTAAGTGAAAATAGTTACTTAANGCATTTCACAAGTACTGTATTAGTGTGGATAATTGTTTTACTTGTGTAATTATCAGTACATATCTAATTTGTGGCGTGTTCTGAGAAAACTGGGCGAAATGCTTGCGCGTAAAGTGTCATCCCAGATTAGCCTGGCAGTCCGCACAGGCTAATCAGGGACGACACAATCCCCCTAAACTGGATTTTCTCTAAGAAGAGACATTATTTAAACGAAAAATTCCATAAAAGCGGAAATTGTCGTCCCGTATTAGCCTGTGCGGACTGCACAGGCTAATCTGGGATGACAATTTACGCACAAGCATTTTGTACAATTTCTCAGAACACGCCACAAATTAATTAGCTGCATGTTGTTCTTGTTACCTGCTTATTATCGTTTTGTGCGTTTGACGTCGTTCAATTACAAATACGAAAGTGTACATGGTAAAAACGTCCTCACCTGATTTTCGTGTTCTGGAATATTCGCCTATGTAGGAATTGAGATGTGGGGTAGAGTATGTTGGCAATAAGGTCTGTAAATGGCAAACAACGACAAAAGTTGAGCTTCGTTCGGTATAATGTTCTCCTTATGATAAAACACTCTTAAATCAAAGAGTTGAACGTGACAAGAACATATTTATATCTATTTTTTATTAGCGAATTGCAATCGCTTATCCATAATTTGAATTCAGCTCAAAACATAAAAAATAGCTAATAAATGCAGAGATTCCATTCTCGACGGATAATGACCACAAAATACATATTGATAACCATTTTTCTGAGATCTGTGAATATTAAAAAAAAACATCATTAAATTGTGTTTGTTTTCGTGTGTTTTTGTTCATGAAAACCAAATTGAACCAAACATTATCCAATTCATACAGTAAATGAAATACAAGTTATGCATTTAAAAATATGAACGTTCAAAAACGCTTTGAACGAGAGGAAAATTTATAAACACTGAATAACATGCTTTTTTTACTGTTGTCAATGTCACCACAAATTAAAAACCTACCAATTTTTTATTTTTGTTTATGATATACAAATTCATCTTTTCATTATGGTCATTTTTATTTTAGTACAAATTTTAAAAAAGTACCTCTATGGTAAACAAATAATTTTTTAATACATATTCATTAAGTCTTTTTCATTAAAAAGACCGAAATTGAACCAACACTATACATAAGTGCTTTGATTCTGTATGTACAGTGTAATTTGTACAATCCTACCTTCCGTCTTGCACACATACTTGTCGCCCTGGTAACGGTAGATCACGTGATTGGGTGACGTTGACGTTGACGTCTGATCTGACATCCGCTTCATGGGGTAGATGAACAGACTCGTGTTTCCGAAACTGATAAGACCTTTCTGTGAAGAGAATATCATTTCTATATTTCAAACTAGCGTTTAGATATTAAATCATGTTTGTTTTGGGCTGACTTTGAGTTTAAAATAAATGTTCAAAAAGGTAACTTTTTATTTTCTCTATTTGGTAAAATGTGTCAACATTAGGTGATTGAAACTAAAATACTATTTTAAACTTGGAATATAATTAATCATTCTTTTATATCAATATCAATATCAAAACAGAACAACTTAAGGTCAAATAATATATAATTGAATGCATTTTAAAAGTTTCTAATGACAGTAACTCAAATTAATGTCAATAAATTATATTTTATTTGAAAGATTATTAGGCTACCAACGATTTAATTGCCGTTGGTAAGATGTATAGAAGAAAATAAATTGTGCAAAATTGCTTTTTCAAGCATTTCGTAGATTCGGACTTCAACTGTTTAAATATTATACGACCTCATCAACAAATCACACTATCTTACACTGACATAATTTTCAGCATTTTTTTTTCTAGCGAATGTATGGAAATCCTTCGGCTTCTTTAACACTCTTGACATCATTTCCAAATAATAATAAGGTTTTTGAAAGCGTTTAATGCGTGAAAATTTCAACCGGGACATCAAAGGAGGACTCTGTGTCAGCTTTTTCATTGTAACCTCAAATCAACGAAACATGTCCTTGATCCACACCCTTACCAGCCCTCCGCAGACGCTGGCCGCCACCCAGGAGTCGCTGTGGACGCTGGTAGTTCCGGTGTAGTAGCACGTGACGTCATGCTCCAAACAGGGGCTCACCGTTGAGTGGCCGCTTCCGTTTACGTGCCGGATGATGCAGCCTGCAAGTACATGTAAGCCTCGTTCTGGGAAAACTAGGCTTAATGCATTTGCGTAAAGGATGGCAAAAAGGCCGGAAATCAATTTTGAAGTTAATAATTCGATATCGTTTATTTGGTCGACTAACGGCGTAGCTTTACTGGAATAACAAGTCCATATAAAAAAAGGAAACACAATATTAAAGTTTTAATTTGAACATTAAAATTAGTTTTTCTTAATTATCAATAACATACTATTTTGTTTTTCGTTTACATCTACATATGATTTACACAGATGTCTAGACGCAAATTTGATATCATTTTACATTAACAAACATTAACTTACATTTTACAGGTTTGACAAATAACTAGACGCATATTTGCTGGCCTTAATAATAACACGGACAAATTAAAGAAATTAATGTGAATGAAAGTATTTTACCTTTTAAAACTGATATTTAATAGTTAATTGCATATTTCGGTTTTAAAAGTCAAGCGTTTATTTTTTTACCCGATGAGATCATGTGCGTGTTTCTCTGCAGAGTGATCGTGAACGTTTCGTTGCCCAGCGACATCCGGTACTGCAGTGTCGGCGGCCGCTTCCGGAACTGCTTGACGTCGACGTTGGAAGGTTCTGTCCCGTTCAAGAGGCTCACGACGACCGGATGGTAGTCTGGCACTGAAAATGTGAACGATATATTCACATGAGAATCAACAATAATATTATATGAGCGGTGGGGTATTGAGTTAGCCGATGGAAAAAATATTTAACTTACGACATGTATTGTAATGGATAGGCTAGGATACATTTATTACAACTTGTATGTTATTTCGTTATGAACGACAAATTTTACGAAATAGCACAACAAGTATAAGCATAATTGTTATTGATTGTTCGAGGGACTCGTTTTTTGTACCAAAATACAATTGATTCAGTTAAACGATTACAACCAAAGATATACAATTGAGATTGTGATATTTCTTAACTTAAAACAACCCACAAGAATCTGAATCCTTAATAGCACGCACTCATTTCCGTATTCAATGAACAATATAATGTAAATTATTATTGTATATATGTATAATTATTATTATTATAATAATAAAGCTATTTTTTAACCTAAAGAGGACTTCAAACAAGATTGAACATACACGCAGTTGAGGCGTCCGGTCCAAGAATAGCAATTCTTTCCAGAGTGTCTAACACGGGCCTCATGGTCGCTAGAGTATACACCTGTAATTATACATGATACAGACAGAGAGACAGACAGGCATGGACATACAAATATGCATGATGCACGAATCTAGAAGAAAAAAAAAACAGAAAGCAACAACTCAAACTATCTTAAGAACAAAAAATAAAACTGTTTCAAAAGTGTAAAACACATATTTATTCAAGAGAAAACAAAAATTACCTAACAAATTAGATTTCCATATTTAGTTTTATTAAGAATGTAAGAATTGTTAAGAGAAAAGGTTGAAAAAAGTGAATGTACGAAAGATGAGTATCCACTTCCTACCCGTAACGATGCGGCCGTGACAGCAAACAATATCCAACTATATCCCATGGTTATTCACACATTGGTCCCTCAAATATGTGTAAACTATGTAATGATTATACTTGAAAATGTGTTCTTGAGACCGCACATTTGGTTCCCTAATAATAAAAAAGCTGCGAAAAACTATATTTAGCACAACACTGTTCGGCGTTGGGTGAAAAGTATCGACACTAGGTTTGAGCCCGAATGTATCGACTCTAGGTTTGAGCCCGAACTTTATAGCAGTCCACTGACTTTGAACGCTTCCTGATTTGAAATTTATAGCGTTTCGCGGCCTGTCAACGCTTCCTGAATTAAAATTTACTCAACCTTATAAAAAGACGTATCAACACAAAAATGCTCATGACTTTCCCGCATTTTACTCTGGGCCTGTGCTAAGACAGTATTCCTAATCTAAAGTTCATATCGCGTACATTATCGCAATGCAGCAATTAAAAAGTTGATAGTTTATCAAAATAATTGCGGGGGCCTCTAATTTATCAAAATAATGGCGGGGACCCTAGCGATAGGAACGTTTTTTGTTAATTTTCCGACCGCGATTGCATTTGTGCTGCCATTATTTATGAGTAATAAGGAAGCAGTTATCTTAATTGAAGCACGACTCCTCGTCGATAGACTATTGAAAAACTCCCTTTTAAAGAATTGCGTTATTTGTCCAAATAACTTCGAGATTAGCGGTTGACATATTCGTGATTTACAGTTGACATATACATGATTTCGCAACCAGTATCAGCTAGAAAAAGCGCAATTGTTAACAAAAGTACACTTGTTTTGGTCGCACTTTGGTCAGTGTTGTTGAATGCAGGTGACATTGAATCGAAATCGATCAAATAATCAGTTTTTAAGTTCCATGATTTGCATGTGCGAAATTATTGTCGAAAGAAAGACAAGTCGAAGATTTTAACATGCGACCGTTGGCTTATGCTTGTTTTGAGAAGAAAAAACGAAATACTGTTAATACATATTTTGTATCGACCTGTGTGCAGGGAAAGCATTGATTTTCATCAAGACAACACTTTTATATTTTAAGATTGGAGACTTCCTCGGGAAACTCGCATTAAATCGGGTTAGTATCAACTAAAAAATAGGCGAAAAAAAAACGTTGAAAAAACAGGGAACTTTGATTCGTGTCAACTTCTTTCTTACCTTTTTATTTCTAAAATGCATTCAGCTTAGAATGCTCTTTAAGAAAATGTATGGTTATGGGACTTTATTTGTTACATTTAATTACATAAGGATTTGAATTAGCATATTTGAGGCCTTCATGATAGTCAACAAATTCAGGTATCCGGTCATTTGGTTCCCGCGTTTTCTTCTCTAATTTTGACATAGGCGGGCCCATGTTCCTACGTTATTTTGACAGCCCGGACATTGGTTCATAAATTTTATTTACTACCGGACATTGGCTGTAATGTGAATGAAAATATGTACTTCTTTTCATTTCTGCACTTTCTTGTGCATTACTGAAACATTATAATTACAAGTTAAATAAAGAACAACATATCAACTTCTTATGCGGTTCTCATGCTGGCTAACAGATAGCTAATTCCGTGAAAAAAAATGGTGGCTAACTGTAAACAATTTCATTGAAACCAAACAGGTGTGTAGGTTAATAGATAATGATCAGAGTAATCATGTGACGTCAGTCAATTATAAAACACAATTCCGAATTTAAGATGTCACTTTATTCTCTCAATTTGACCTTTAATGAGTCGAAACTGTTTCTAAAAGATTATTGACATTTATCAAAACAAATATTCAACGCACACTAAAAACACTTGAGTTGTTGTTTTTTATTTATTTATTTAATTTTGAGCTTTTAACTTTACTTCTAAAAAACAAGTCAATGAATTTTGGGGAGCAAGTTTTTCCTTTCAAAGTGAGATTAAATAATCAACAACAGTGTAATTTGTAATGCATGAAACGGTTTTATAAGCACTTTTTAATTTTATATTTTGAATATAAACAGTAATATTGTTACACACCAAATACAAAAACGTTCTTATAAATGCTTAGCACTTTGTACAAATAAATTAAACTTTAATTAGTAAATAATAATATAATGAATATATATTTATAATGAAATAATGATATTACTCATTTATTAAAGCACATCTGTACAAATGAAAGACTGACAGCTGAAGAAACATTCAACAGTATAAATATCACACAGAACATGTCACATTCAACTCTTGACATTTAATAGTTTATATTTAACGTTTCGCACTTAAAAAATTCACATTCAATAATTCACAGTTTTTATTTCACACTAAAAATTTCACATTCAACTGGTCACATTAACATTTCAAACTAAACATGTCACATCAAACATTTCACATGAACTATTTTACAGTTCACATTCCACATTCATCTTTTCAAATTAAACATTTCACACTTAACATTTCACATTCAGCTTTTCCCATTAAACTCTCGTTTCCTTAACTAGACCCGTTTTTGAGTTAAATGTACACGTGGTGCCGAACTTTGGGGCCAGATAGAAGCTCTGGCTCTCCTCCAGATCGTCAAGGGAGACAACCGAAGGAGAACTCTCGTCAAGGTAGATAATCTGGTGAGAATATTCGTGTTCGAGTAGCGGTTCTTTGGGGCCGACCGGGTTAAACATGGCGGCGTTGTAAGACGGGAGGGAGCCATTGAGGTCGAGAAAGCCTGGGGCGGACACGTCCGGGTCTGACTCAGACTTCTGGCTGGACTGCGTTGTGGTCTGAACATGCAAAACAGTTATGGTGCATTACTACACTTAACCAGTTTCGTCATCTACATTCATATATGCGAATATGACCATACGACCAGAACACCGCTTTTGCTACACAAGCTATATCTAGTAAAATGTACTTTTTTGAGATAATACTGACAGACTTAACACACATTGCGTATGTTTAATTTAACAATTATTTCATTATAAAAGTACTGTTAAAATTAAGCATCAATAGCGCCTTTAATTTTGTGTTTTATATTTGAGTGTAAACCTAATCGATTAAGTATTATATCGAGTATACCGTTAAGCAAGCAGAGCTATTTATGGGAAAACAGCCATATTTTGGTGGTGGTGAAAATAATTAGCTTTTATTCAGTTTCCATTAAGATCTGTTGTATTTTAACTATGTATTTGTATTATTTACATGTATATATATATCACTAGATAGCCATTGAACAATGCTTTTGTCGGTATTGCATTTATAAGAAAAAATATGTTATCTTTTTCTGAAACAGTTTGAATTATGCACAATTTATATAAATATATGTTGTAAAACGACTGACAAATAAACACCTTTCGCCGAAGAGCCTTGGGAACGGGGAAGCGACAGAATATTTTGACCCTCCGTCTGGGTTCCTTGGGATCACTGGAGTTCTGAAGAATGGCGATCACGTGGTGCAACCTGTGCCACCTGCGGATCTGGGCCCGTATCCGCCGCACGGAAATCTGCGAATGTATATAGTAATAGTTCAATATTGCCGGAGGTCTAACATACTCATGACATCAACAAATCGGGGTTATTATAATAGGTTTCAGAATTTAGTTCAGAATACATTAGGCTTTAAGCCCTTGAGTACACATACATATAATACACAATATAGTCAACAGTGATCAATGGCATACAGGCATATACATGACTATTTTAAGCAATATAAATTAATAATAATTGTAAAAATCACCTTTAAAGAAGCAGGGGTAAAATGTATAATGAATTCATTCTTTTTGAATCTATGACAGTTATTTTGGACATCAGCACTTTACTCAAATTTGAACAAGTCCGTGTGAACGTAAGCAGTAGACATGGACAAATGACTGTATGCGTCCCATTTAGGGTGACATAAATTGCGTAACAAAATTGCTGCAGACACATACCATAAACCATGCCACATACAGCGTGACAGTCATGATGCCTATCACGATTAGCACGGCGGCGGGGCCAATGTTCGTCTCGGCCCTCAGGCGATCGGCGAACGTGAAGCAGAGAGCGTCCACGATCAGAACTACGAGCCCCAGGGTTGCGGTGAGCAGGACCTCGCGACACAGTAACCGCCTATCCCGGCGGAGGGAGGGTTCCCGCATGTACTGAAAATGCGAACATGTTTGTTATTTGTATTTAAAATTAAGTTATTTCAATTTTATTATTTATTCATTAAATTTTCTTAACAAGATCATGATATGAAATATAATGTCTTTTAAGCAAGTACTTTTGTGTATTACGCAATTCATGCTTAAAAAATACACTTTAACAGATGTATTGCAAATCAAAACGCGTCGCTTTTAAGTCTCTTGTAATTAACATTGCAAAACATTACACGTTCATGCCAGCAGAACAATACAACCAGACGTAATGGAAACAAAAAGGCCAATCCAATCGGTACCCATTTCCACGGTCGCGGCCTTTTCTCTACGCAAAACTGGAAGGAGCACACCTCACACTTGGTGGTGTTGGAGCAGCCGAGCCACCTCTCGAGGCAGGACATGTGCAAGAGCCCGATGGTACCGCGGCAGTGACACGGGGACCAGAGTGACTCCGACTTCTCGTCGTCGTGACAGATACGGCACAACACGGGACCCGAGTAGTTGAACACGCTAAGTGGTAAAAGAGGTTGTTTAAGAACAGAGAAGAACCAATATGTTTCATACAGATACATAATATTATAGAAGGAAACTCTGGGTGTCATGTAAACTTGTGCTTTACATGCCTACCAGTCTTTACAATGCTGATTCATGTACATAGCGGAGTACTTGTGTTGCCTTTAACTCGATAAAATGTAACAGCATTCTCGTTTATCTGTTCTTAAATTTCAATATATACATGAAATGTATGAATACATTTCAAATCAATGTGCCGTATAAGAGTAATAGCGGGAAGTTATAAATCAAACACAGCGTTTCTCACGGTGCCTATACCACTTGACTTTTTCAGATCTGTGTTGGGAGAATAAAGCGTTCAAACGCGCGATTGTACTTTACTGAAAAAATACTTATTTGTTTAAAAAAATCATGATACCTTTAGACAACTCTCACGATTGAGCGGGCTCGCCACTTTATTCCATTAACAATGGTGAAATATTTAAAAAGAAATCCTTAAAAATGTTAACTGGGTCGCGCTTTATTCTCCCAACACAGATCTTAAAAAGTCACGTGGTATAGGCACCGTGTTTCTATTTTTTTTTTTTTTTTTTTTACTAAATGCAACACAAATCGCCAAACTGCACGCGCTTGCCTGCTGACATTACGTCACTGGATTGCATCATTCGTTGAGTTCAAGGACAAGAGTGTCTGAGAATATTGAAACGCATTTAAATACAAATATGCCGTATTTGTGTTCAGGATGGATAACTATAATAAAATGCGAATACAGGTATAAGAATATATGTCTCGAATGAAATCGGTGAAATTGCATGGTATATATTTTTTTTAATAATGTAGAAATTTCTCGGAAAACGCGATTTTTTTAATTAAGTGTTTTTGTTGAACAAATACACGGCCGGTAATCACGGGCGCAAACTCTTTTTTGCGATGCATTAATAAATGAGCCAATGCTACTTCCGAGGTGGCGCTAAGGACCGGATGTTTTGAAAGAGTAGGTTGTTTTTTTTCAACATAGTTCGCTGTATTTAAAATAATCGAACAATGCAGTGCGATTCAGCGCAGTTTTATTCATAAAACAATGTATAGAAACATATAATTACAACCCATTTTGAAACGTGATGACCTTTATAAGTTGTGACATGGTGACATTTTAAAAGAAAATCGATGTATTTTGCCTGTGTGACGAGCACATTGTCACCCAATGAAATCGCTTACGACATCAAACGATTGCTTTGAATATACAATTTGTTGCATGCACAACACAATTGGCTTCTTGTCGATCTAATAGATAATTGTGTATTCTTCCAAAAGAGATGTAGCCAATGCCAAGGATGTGGCGCTAACGACAGGAGGTGGTACCAATGCACATTTATAGCTATTTTAATTTTCGATGCACACCATACACCTTTTGTGTGGTATTCAAGGATGAGTATTCGATCTATTTTTTTGCTTAATTCAATCATAATGGATATAATCGAAAAAGTAAAGTCTACATAATTATGAAGAAACATATGCTGCAAAGAGATTTTGAAGATTTCTGTCATTGAATATACACATGTACGATACAACTGAAAAGTAACTTGAGTAAAGAAAAAACAAAGTTAACGAATAAAGACCGAGCTATCTTAATTTTTTGGACATGTTTGTGGGAACAAACGACATATTTTAGCCTAATTAAGATTCGTTGACCTTTGCCTTTTAATGAATTAAACATTATGATTAGGGGACTAAACTCATCAGAAATAGAATTAACATCTGTTAATTAATTCGTGAATTTTCGTACTGTATAAACACATTTGTTGTAGAAGAAATACTTTNATTAAGCAGGAAGCAACTGTTATATAATTATACCAATTATTCGTACTATACGAAGTGCCTACCGGTACCAGACATCTGCTGTGCGATTGATTACGCGTTGACATATCAATTGCACCAAATGAAGACTGAAATGACATTTTCTTTGTTGGGTAATGCATGGTAATTGTTGATAATTTGGTGAGAATAAAGGGTGAAATCAAATTATCGATCCAATACCAACGGTTGTAATGTTTCGCCGCATGAAAGTGTAATGAATTGTAACTTAATCCCGCACTATCTGAGCCTCGCTCTGTGAAAAGGGGGTTTAATGCATGTGCAGAAAGTGGCGTCCCAGATTAGCCTGTGCGGACTAATGTTGCGTCAATTGCATTTAATTGTTTAAAATAACGAAATTTAGTTTTATTTTGCGTACACTTAAATTACAAAGGCTTATTACCACCACGCGCTATCAATAAAACGTCAATATTTCGCCTATTTCATGTCAGAAAATTATGATACGTGTTAAAACCCATGTTTTTCACACACTAACACAGGACCTTATATTATAATCTTGAATGCAAAACCATTCAACCGACCCGGTATTTTCGGGTGCGAAATTATTTATCTATAGATAAACAACCGTCCGCAATAACAATTCTATTAATTATTGCACAACCCTGTAGAAAGGTTAATCCGGTAGTTTGTAGTACATGGCCGCTCTCGTCTGACTTAGCACAAAAACTCTTTCAAGCGCATTGGAAATTGTTCAATTGATTAATCTACCACCGTCCCAATATAGACTTCTGGGACGTGTATTGGCAGGTACCAGAACGCGACGCGTCTCACAAAGCCATGAATGTAAACATCGGAAATAAAAATCTCCAATATTAAACAAGAATAACATTAAAGAAAGAAAACAGTTATTCCCACCTGGGCTCGAACAACTGACCCTTGGAGTAAAAGTAAAGTCTAGCGTCGAAACCACTCGGCAATCAGTGCTGCTATAAAATTGTTTGTATTTTATCCTGTTTATAAGAAATCCACGTATTTGTCACAAAATATATCGATAATAACAATATAAATCTCCAAAATATTCAATCTATTCGCGTGTGTAACGCTTTATAAGTTGTATCTACTTCTAACGACCATAATTCGTAAATGATAGAGCATTTTCAGTATGAGACTCCGTCATTTGTATTATTTCGTTCACAGTGTTAATTTCCTTTTGAATCCGTGACACGAAGTTCGAAAATCTCATTTTGACAAACTGTGAACAAGTCCCTTTAAATCTGCTATCAACTCGCAAAACTGGTTTTAATTGACAGTGGAGTAATGCGATTGTTCGGTTATGACAGAGGGGTTCCGCAATCCGCATAATGCAAACATCGACTGTTTCGACAAACCCCAATAAAGCGACGGGTCGATTAAGTGGTCTTGTGAGATTTAAGCCCCTGTAGTTTACGCCGTGATATCGATTAGGACTGTTAAATGATTGGAAAAGGCGATGTCTATACCAATCTTTACAAGTAATTTAAACCGTGCATAGCTCAACTATGATTAACGATAAATTCGGAATATGTTAATAAACCAGTTTTCAGTGAACTTCGTACTAAATAAACAGTATTTAAATACGGAACAAGAAAAGGACAAGTATGGGCCAATAGATTTATGTTTAAATAAGAAATGTATAATAATCATGTATGAAGTGTATAGTTAATTTAGAAATTTTGTGCATAAACAGTGAATGCCGTGAGATCAATAAACGATTGAAATTAAGAATGGGATTATTTTTTTAGTAGCCGCGTTTTAGAAAGTGAAAAATGTCGGCGACTGTTTTTTCGACGGCGACCACGTTGTCGTCGTCGGCGATAGCAAATAACACCACACAGGACGCCGGCTCTCTTCAAAACACCAGCGGGAATGATAAGTGGATGGATACAACGCCAAGGATCGTGTTTCTGTCGGTATTCCTCAGCGTCGGCTTCGTCGGCAACGCGTTACTAGTGATAACAATCTGCCAAAGCCGGCGGTTCCGGTCGGTGACGTTTTTCGTGTTCATAATCAACTTAGCGGTGATAAATATCTGCGAGTGCGTCTTTAACATGACTATATTGCTTGCAGCGAGCATTTTGAACGACTGGCGTTTCGGAGACTGCGCCTGTCACCTGAGCGCATTTTTCCTGAACTTTGTGCACCTGGCATCAATACTCGGATTAACGGTCACTTCCGCCGACCGATTTATAGCCGCCCGGTTCAAAAATCAGTATCACCACGTGGTCTCGAACGCTCGAGTCGCCGTCATTTTGACGCTGACGTGGGTACAGGCGTTATCCTTCAGTATTCCTATCGCTGTCGGCAAAGTGAGTTCGAGCCTAAACGAGTTCATCATGTACTGCTCCGTTTCCCAGGGAACATCAATCATTTATAACATTTGCAGCGTTCTGCTCTGCTTCATTCTTCCACTGTTTCTTATGCTGGTGTTTTTCGTTAAGATCATCCGCTGCGGCTATCAGGAGCGCACCAACCGCTCAGCTCAGCAGAGCTATAACGAAGAGGGTACTGGGGAACCGGAAATGAAACAAGATATCCGACACGCGAGCGTTACCGGAACCCTGGCGGTGGCCTGGTTAGTTCTGGAGGGCCCGCATACTGTGACGACGTTCTACTCTCAGTTCAGTATCTCGTCCGAGCTCGGGGATATCTCCACCGACGAGCTCAACTATGTCTGGTACGTGGATCTTGTGTTACTATGGTTACGCTTTTGCTACTCTATGGCGCTTCCGGTAGCGGCGTTCACGTGGAACAAGGAACTGTGGAAGTGTTTCAAGGATTTTATACTCTGCCGGAAGAATAACTCGGTTGTCGACGAGTCATTTAAAAAGGACGAGACTGACACGTTTCGTCTGGATCGTAAACTACATGGCGAAAAACCGAAAGAAAAGAACGGCATACTGCCGCAAAAAGAACAGCGCGTTTTTCAAGTGCCCGTACTATTTGCGACCTCAAACGGTGTGCACATAAAAACGTCGGATCATGAATCGGAGACGGAGGAGGAATCAGACGCCAGAACGAATCGCTCTAGCGCGCTTAAGGGGAAGAAATGCGACGTAGAAGGGTCGCGTGACAACTTAAACTCGCCGGAAATGGACACGAGCGACTACGACTCCGGAAACGAGTGCGATCCTTTCTCGGTGTCGCATCCGCTGTCAATCAGGCAGATACGGGAGGAAGTGATTTCAGAGCGGAAGCGATCCCTGTCGGAACCGGAAGTCCGTGGCGGAAAGGGGAAACCCGACAGCGGCGAAACGAGTATCAGCGCAACGTCTGAAGGAGATTCCGGCCTCGATCTGAGTATGTTGCCTAGCAACAGCGTTACGTGTAAAAGTAAGTTCCACGTTCCTTGTGATAAACTAATGTTGCAAGATACCCAACAGTTGCAGACGGAGGTATTAGAGCCGGGTTTGCTAAAGAAATTATGCAATAACATTGACAAAAGCGGAGAAGTTGAGGTAGTCAATGAGATTAATACGTGCACCAAGACTACAGGAACAGACATAATGACGTCATCAAGAAATGTTGCGTCACCTGGAAATATGAAACAATCTCATTTTAATATTAATGCCTCATCAGTTGTAACAGACAATACAAATGAATTAATAACCGCCTTTATGGATTCTCCGCTACCTAGACGTAAAAAGAAACGGCGGCGTGATAAGAACTCGAACTTGGACTCGCAGAGCATTTCGTCGATGACGTCAAATTCGTCCACAATTCCACCGCGTCCACCGCCAAGACTGGCTCCCATTTCTTCCGCGTTCGGTTTGAAAAGTTTTACATACTCAGGGCTCGTTAGGCCGGGCTCAAGTTGCTCCAGCCAATGCTCAATCTTAGACAATCTGGATTATGCCGGTAGTCCGTCTAACCTTAACTCCGATAGTGCATCCGATCTTGGCAATTCGGACGCGAGGTCGTATGACGTCGAATCGATGACGTCATCAGTGTTAAGAAATCACCTAAAAGCTGGGATTATTCGCCACGGGGGGTCAAGTCTCCGATGCGCCTCACCTGACTCTGAGTCATTGCAGTTAGATTGTAAGAGGAGTTTTGAAATCGTCCCCGAGGAAGTGTTGTCCCCGAGTGAATGTACTATTTTAGAACTAAGACCGAGTGATTCCTCGAACACAGGTGTGGTGAATCCAGGGTTCGAGTGTGAATCGGGTAATCAAAACACGGAGCAAAATGCTGCAGCTCCGTGTTCTAGAACAGTATCGAGTCCGGAGGCGAGCAGCGCTCAAAATATCACTGAACTTAACGAGAATAGAACACGCAATGCGCATGCGCGGCGGAAGCGACGTGAGAAAATTACTTCAATTACGTCATCAACAAGAGAAATGCTGACCCCTTCTTCTCGTCTGGCAGACAGCAGCGGCTACAAACTTTTAGTGCCGGAAACACCATGAGGTGAGCAGAACTGATTTAACTGACACTATGTCCGTACAACGTAGGGTACATTTAGTATTGCATTTGTCCGCCCGTGCGTATGTACGTACGTTTAGTACGTGTACGTACGTATGTATTAACCTCGCACACTTATTTGGATTCGTCTCTCCAATAATTGCATTTTGCTCGACTTTCAGAGCTTAACGACCTAATCCGTTGGGAAAGAAAGGACATTTGAATGTAACCAATTTTGTTGTACAAATGTCATTGGTTTAAAGTTGTGTTAAAGTATAGAATATCTACAGTTTGCAACTCATTACAAGGCCGATTTCGATCAAACTGTCTCAGCTTAATGTGATAATAAGGAAAGGAATTTTGGGCGCGACAAATTGTTATTGCCGACCAGTGTCGAACCATATATATATATATATACACATTTAAACAAAAATGTTGCAGGGAAAATTAGTGTCGGGAACACGACTTTGTGTTGTCGTGGACGCATCCGTTTGGTGAAACATCTAGTTTTCACAACTAGAATGGTGATTGGTGATAAAGCTGATGTACTGGATCAATGTTGTAAGTGATACGAAATTCGATCCACAGTGGGGTGCGCTTTTATTAAAGTGTTTGATAGTTTTCTCTTTACAATCAATGAAAATAAAGAATATGTAGTATTCCATATACTTAATATTTATTAACGTTTATTTAAAATCAACAAGAATTGACTTATTTGTGATTGTTGCAAAGTGTGTACATGTACTTAAATTGACTTGAAGTTAAATTAAAAACAATGGCGAAGGACAAGATTTTTAGACAAAAAAGTTCCTTAATGAATATGGTAATCTTCTTTGCCCTTTGTATGAGCCTCGCTCTGTGAAAAGAGGGTTTAATACATGTGCGTTAAGTGTCATCCCTGATTAGCCTGTGCGAACTGCAAGGCTGATCTGCGACCACATTTTACGCACAATCATGTAGTCTCGTTTTCCAAGAGCGAGGCTTATTTATTTAAACGTTTAAAATCAAAGAAAATTAACGTTTCGGTGAGTGTGGCATATTTTGTACATGTACTTAAATTGACTTGAAGTTAAATTAAAAAAAAGAAGGTTCAGGGCAACTTTTAAAGTAAAAAAAGTTCAAAATGAAGGTGGTAATCTTCTCTTTGCCTTTCTATGTAATTTGATGTCACACAAATACTTAATCCGTTCTGCCAGCTCTTTTAATGTGAATGTTTGCAGTGTGACGTAGCACCTCCCCTAGGTTTCACATTCCATACCGTCTTAGTTCGTTATCTTTAACATCTGATGCTATAACACCGTAAGTCTTTCTGACTTAATTGCGGCGATGATATATTTTAATGTTCACAATCTTCAATTGTGCCTTATCAGATATTGGTATAACCGAAACGGAATTATTTTTAAAATGAAGAGCTCAATATTTTTTTTATCCAGGAAGTAAACGAAGCGCAATTATTGAAACCAAATAAACACGTATTAAAAAAATATCGCATACATAGAAGTTGCATATGGTTACAAATAATTATTCTATCGCATTTTTGTTTTAGTATGACAATGGTATGGTATGTCTTTATCAAAGTTGATATGCTTAATTCCCCCGTCACACCGGACAAGCGTCCTTACTGCGTCCTTACGGCGACCCAGGTCGCAGTGAGGACACCATAGACGCCGGAGGGACGCAGTAAGGACGCAAGAGGTCGCAGTGAGGACGCCGAAAATTGCTCAGGACGCGAGCCCACGGCGACCACTTTGAACATGTTCAAAGTGGTCGCCGAAGTCCGGCGTTTTTACGGCGTTCTGTTTAGGACGTCGTAGGGACGCCGTAGAGACGCAATAGTCGTAGAAGGGACGTGGTAGGGTCGCTGTAAGGTCGCCATGGACGTCGTGTGGTCGCCGCTCAAACCCACAGAAAATGATCATTGACTGCAATTTATGTCGCCGTGTGGTCGCCGCTGCGGGGACGCCATGGTCGCAATAAGAACGCAGTAAGAACGCCAAGGACGCCGTATGGTCGGCTTTNCTGTCTGTCTGTCTGTCTGTCTGTCTGTCTGTCTGTCTGTCTGTCTGTCTGTCTGTCTGTCTGTCTGTCTGTCTGTCTGTCTGTCTGTCTGTCTGTCTGTCTGTCTGTCTGTCTGTCTGTCTGTCTGTCTGTCTGTCTGTCTGTCTGTCTGTCTGTCTGTCTGTCTGTCTGTCTGTCTGTCTGTCTGTCTGTCTGTCTGTCTGTCTGTCTGTCTGTCTGTCTGTCTGTCTGTCTGTCTGTCTGTCTGTCTGTCTGTCTGTCTGTCGGTCTGTCTGTTCAACAATGGTTCTGATATTTTTTATACGAAATGGAACTGATTATCCTTTACTTACTGTTTACCTATATTAAGACAAATGACTTCTGACTACAGGTTGCGTGTGGTAAGCGTTACAAATAGGTTGTTTGCAACTTGTACAATATAGCCCTAAAACGAAATGCCCAGTATATAGACTTTGAGCATATTGGGAAATATTTTAGACTTCCGGTCTAATTGATGTTCCTTTTTGCGCCCTGACCTTTTTATCGCCCGTACGGACGATTGTTACTAAAGACGATTTGCACAACTTTCCTAGCGTTTTTTTATTTGTTTTTACTTATTTTTGGATTTGTTAAAAGCCCAACTCAAAATAGAAATCTCGTAAGCTCGTTGGATAAATGAGTTTGAAACAAACATTAAAGAAAAGTCTGGAAGGAATGTTTATAACTGGTGTATAATTTAATATACTTTCTACAAAAACAAATACAATGTACCAGCAATGTGGAATCGCTGAAATAAAACTTTGACGAATGCATTAAACGAATTACCAATATAACATGTCAATACTTTTTAAAAACTAGTTTGATTTTCTTTTCTCGACCGAAAAGTGATACTGCTCAGCGATTGACAGACTTGACAAAATGACAACAATTTAATGTTTTAAATTATTTAATATGGGACAACACTACGTTAAAAACCTTTTTTCAATGTACCGGTATTTTGCAAAATGTCTATATATTGACTGGACATCTACCGAACTCGACTTGCTCTGACTATCGTTTCGAATTCTGACGTTTTAATTGAGTTTGAGTTGTATTTAAGAACGTGACAGCGTTACTACCTTTGGCCGAAATTGCAAGTCTATGTCGTTTATCAGTTAAATAAAACATAATTTCGACCCCGCTGTGGGAAAACGGGACTTAATGCATCTGCGTAAAGTGTTGTCCAATATTAGCATGTGCAGTCCACACAGGCTAATCAGGGACGACACTCTCTACATAAAAAGGATTTTCGCTAAGAAGAGACTTCCTTTTATCGACAAATACCATACAAGCGGAAAGTGTTGTCCGTGATTAGCCTGTTCGGACTGCACTGAACGACAATTTACGCAGATGCATTTAACCCCGTTTTCCCAGAGCGAGGCTCACTTACTAACATTTTAATTGAGTTTTAGTTTCATTTAATAACGTTAAATACCAATTTTGGCCGAAATTGCAGGTCTACAACGTTTATCAGACAAGTAGGACATAAAAACATAAATATGGCAAGTTCAAAATGGCTATGTTCCAAATTTTGCTGGAGCAACCACCATGACCTTGTGGTTGTGTTTACGTCTCTCGGTTTTGTCAGATTACTTGTCAAATTTCGATTCATATCACATTTCTAAAACAATGAAAACTTGAGGAGTTGCAGATTTTGTGGAGCTTAAATGACAAATTGTTTTGTTTTAACCGCGTTCCGATTGGCAGTTGACTCCCCCACCTTCGGTGTGTCTTTTTTGTTGCAATAATCTGTAATGGAATCGAACCTAGCTGAAAGTAAGGGCATTTTACCGTGATAGTCTGATATTTGCATGTGGCATGAGTTGTTTGAACCGCGTACTGATTAAACTTCTTTATTTTATTTTTTTCACCTGTAGTAAACTTTATCATTTCTATTTATTCACCAATTTTATTTTTGTAACAACAATAACAACGATAGTCACATCAACAACCAAACCAACAACAACCATCGCAAACACCACACCAGAACAGAACAGAACAGAACATATGTTTTATTATGACTTGCACAATGTACATCGGCNTCTTACCGAAAAAGTCATTGGCGTCCTTACTACGACAATCAGAAATTTCCAGAACACAGTCTTAGGTCACCGTAAGGACGCCAGTCCGGTGTGACGGGGCTATAACTCAGTTATTATTGAGCCTTGTTCCGGAAAAAACTGGACTTAAGACATGTACGTAAACTGTCGTCTCAGATTGGCCTGTGAAGTCCGCAAAGGCTGATCAGAGGCGACACTTTCCGCCTTTATGGAAGTTTCTTCTAAGCGAAAATCCAGTTTAGGCGGAACGTGTAATCCATGATAAGCCTGTGCGGACTGCACAGGCTGATTGGGAACGACACTACACACATGCATGAAATCCAGAAGCCCAGAACGAGGCTCAATTAAAATGATCATTTACTGACTACATCAAACTGAAATCACGTTAATAATACACATCAGAGGCTGCCAAAACAAGTCAAAAGAAGACTATTGTCATAATTTACATATCGAGGGGTGAAAGAGAACAGCTCTTAGTGCATTTTTCAAAAATGTTCAGGAGAAGGTTTAAACTGTATCACAAGAACAATAAAAACAATGAAGGCTTTATAATTTAAAGTTATATTGATAATAGTCTGTTCGAATCACATTGTTTAAAACATGTTTGTATTTTCACAAATAAAGAAGTTATTTGAAAAAATGTCACTTAGACCCTTTTCGCACTGAAATTTCATATTTTTTGTACTTTAAGTTAAGAGCGAAAACGTTCTAAGTGATTTTAAAACTGCGTTAAATGATTTATTTACAGTATTTATTTCATATTCAATACTTTCCACATTTTGAAACTAAGAATACTATAAATAAAATGCATAAAATGGCACTTAGAACCTTTTCGCACTGAAAAAAATATTTCTTTCAACTTATTTTTAATAGCGAAAAGTTCTAAGTGACATTAAGTGAATTGAAAAGTATTGGAAATTCTCCCTGTATTGCATATATTTGAAGTTTTATACTCTTAACATTTTTAATACAAGTATTTTTTAGATAAATTTGGAAAAATTGTTTCCAAGAACCGTTTTTCTTTAAACAGATGGCATAAAAATACTGTTTTTTTATATATATCATTTATTAGTGCTAAACAGTTAAAAGTGACAATTTATCTTATTTTATTCTAAATACTTTGTTTTGCAGTTGTTTGTTACCTTAACATCGGAACTGTAAAAAATGTATTTATTCAAATATCTCAAAACACTGGATGCTATTTTTTTATGTTGTACTTTTTAAAATAAAAATTAACTAGATACACTTTTATGAAAGTATAGTAGTATGTTGTGTGTATTTTCAAATATCAGTTACATGTTCGAAAAGGTGAATTGTATCAACAAACTTGAATGACCCTTAATTTTTTCATTCCTACCTGAAACTCGTATTGGAATTTAATGTTGATTTTTCTATCATTTTGCTGTATTCTATCATATTTGTTAAATTAATATATACTTTGGCAGATTTTGACTTATTTTGTAGTCTTAAGTCATGTCCATTATACAACAAATGTTATGGGAAAGTAATTTACAAACTATATATATTAAACAATTTACAATAATATTATTTTTTTTAGGGCATTATGAATTTTACATACGGTATAGAGGATGTGGTATATCTCGGCCTTTTCATAGAAAGAACACACGCACACGTCAAGCACACAAAAGCATCCACCATAATCCAAAAGGCACTGTTCTGAGCAAATTTACAAAATATCATAATTTTCACAAATTGACATCATTTAGTTGTTTGATTACATCTCATCGGAATTGTAACCTGCTGATTTACATCAACTGGCACAGATACCAAGCAAAACACATCACACCAGAATAGAAACTAACTGATGAGCATCCATTAGCAGAGTAACCAACCAAATCACATCACACCAGAATGGTTACCTACTGATTTACATTTCACAAGATCAGTTACCAACCGAATCACATAACACCAGAATGGTTACCTACTGATTAACATTTCACCAGGTCAGTTACCAACCGAATGACATAACACCAGAATGGTTACCTACTGATTAACATTTCACCAGATCTGACAGTTACCAACCGAATCACATAACACCAGAATGGTAACCAACTGATTTACATTTCACCAGATCAGTTACCAACCGAATTACATAACACCAGAATGTTTACCTACTGATTAACATTTCACCAGATCAGTTACCAACCGAATCACATAACACCAGAATGGTTACCTACTGATTTACATTTCAACAGATCAGTTACC
>VMBQ01006339.1:0-11779 GCA_007657795.1 Dreissena rostriformis | reverse complement strand
GTGGTGGTGGTGGTAATGGTGGTGGTGGTGGTGGTGGTGGTGGTGGTGGTGGTAATGGTGGTGGTAATGGTGGTGGTGGTAATGGTGGTGGTGGTGGTGGTGCATTTGCAAAGCAATATACCCCCTTTTCTTCGAAAGGGGGCATAATTAGCGTACAGTTCATTGTTATCACATGTATCTGTCAATAGCATCTGCAAAACAAGGGACACTACTATACGCACCGTTATCGAATGCTTTACATTGGTGTTGCGTCCCTTCTGTTAAGAAAACACAACCAGGGGCACTACTATACTCACAGTTATCGAATGCTTTACATTGGAGTTGCGTCCCTTCTGTAAAGAAAACTAAACAAGTAACCCTACTGTACGCACTGTTATTGAATGCTTTACATTGATGTTGCGTCCCTTCCGTAAAAAAAGTGCTATCAATAGTTTTTGGCTAAACCATTATCGTCAATTTATACAGGTTTTTATCAATTTAGCATACAATTTCTGGAACTTGAATTTTTGGCAAGTGCGGTAGGGGAAACCTAGATAAGATAAGTCTTAAGAAAAGGTCAGAATTAACATGTTTAAGGCATTTGAAAAATATTTTTGTATTATTACATGTTTATGTATTGGTAGTAGGGACGACACTATACGCACATGCATTATGTTCAGTTTTCTCAGAACGCGACTCATTTTTTGGGTTCATTTCTTGTGACAAAGTGGTTCATCATCAAACTCGACCGAGATCAGGCAGAGCAAAATTATCAAAGGAAACTACTACGAATAAGCGACGTGATATGAGTTGCGTTCTGAGAAAACTGGACAAAATGCGTGTGCGTAAAGTATCATCCCAGATTAGCCTGTGCAGTACGCACAGACTAATCAGGGACGACAATTTCCGCTTTTATGACATTTTTCGTTTAAATGAAGTCTCTTCTTAGCAAAAATCCAATTTAGGCGGAAAGTGTCGTCCCTGATTAGCCTGTGCGTACTGCACATTCTAATCTGGGACGACACTTTACGCACATGCATTATGCCCAGTTTTCTCAGAACGCGACTCATATGTTTGATTATTTAGTTGTTTGTGTAATTTTTTAATAAAATTTTATATTACTTTTGTATATAATTGTATAATATATTTTTGCATAATGTATGTTGGTATAATTAGCGAAATGACACTAATGCTAATTGTTCGATAATCCATTGCCCACATTAATTTTACACAACTAGTTTTGTATCTATATACAGATGTGAAACAGACATATCTGATTGTTAAATTTGCCGCCATATTGAACCCATGCAAAGTATGTGAGCTATTTCTTTATATTATTATTAGCATAATAAGCCTCAGGGCATACGTACGAGAATCATTTTTTTCTTCGTGCATTGTCCATATATATTAACAGCTTAATAGCTGACAGCCACTCTGTCACACAGATACTTTGTAAAAATGCATTTTTTTTTTCACAACACTGTCATATATTATCTTAGATAGTATGTACACTTCTTATTAGTGTATTATCTTTTCACATGACCTTTTGATATGTTTATTATAACATTTTGAAGACTGACGATGTACTTTGTACAAGTCGTAATAAAATGTCTGTTCTGTTCTATATGAGCCTCGCTCTGTGAAAACCGTGTGTAGAGTGTCGTCCCAGGTTAGCGTATTCAATGCTGACAGACTAATCAAGGACGACACTTTCCACTTTTATGTTGTTGTTTTTTTCGTTTAAAGGAAGTATTTTCTTAGAGAAAATCCACTTTAGGAGGAAAGGGTCGTCCCCGTTTAGCCTTGAGGACTACAAAGGCTAGTCTGGGATGACACATGCATTTAGCCCCGATTTCCCAGAGACTTTCTCGTACACTGTATAGAGAAAGGTGATACCGCGTTATGTATGTCGTGTTCTGAGAAAACTGGACAAAATGCATGTGCGTAAAGTGTCATCCCAGATTAGCCTGTGCAGTCCGCACAGGCTAATCAGGGACGACACTTTCCGCCTAAACTGGATTTTCGCTAACTTCTTAGACATCATTTAAACGAAAAATTCCATAAAAGCGGAAATTGTCGACCCTGATTAGCCTGTGCGGACTGCACAGGCTAATCTGGGATGACAATTTACGCACATGCATTATGCCCGGTTTTATCAGAACACGCGAAACGTATGCGCCAAACAAAAGGCCCCGGTAAAACGGGTCTGAAGGTTCATGTTACAGCACACTTGTAAAGACAATGAATCCATTGTCTTCGACACAGCGAGTTGAAAGACGTTATTAAATTTCGCCACGTGAATAGAATCAACACCACTTTCAAATATTTGACACGCAATCTTTTGAAAAATATCAACAATTTATTGTATGCTTGAATTGCGGTTAGAAAAACATTTTAATATGGGACGTGTTATACAGATTTTTAAATTATATAGTATGATCATTACTAAAAGTGTTTAATAATTTTTTTAAAGATCTGGAAACGGAAAAAAAGAGTGTTTGTACAAATAACCAAGGGAAAAGCGGTGCATTTAATGGACTAAATAAAAAAAGGTCGAACACTAAACAACTATATTTTGAAGCTAAATTGTGCAATACTTGCGAAGAAACATACATTTGAATTAAGCGTATCAGGGGATTCGGTGATCAAATTTTAACCGGACTTTTAATGACATAAGTGCAGATATGTTGCCTGCAGTGAATACAAAAAGAGAAGTTCGGAATTCAATTTTGTTTTATGTAGCGATTTGCACGTGTATCTCGTTCTGTGCACAAAATGCGCATGCGCAAAACACGGAAGACATTAAGATTCTTAAGACAGACCTGTTTACTAACAAGAACTATCAGAAAAAGGTTTGTCATACAATTATGATCGTTATCATCAGTAGCAGCAACCGCTTCAATAACACCATTAACATCATTTGTAACGTGACAACCATCTGCAGCAGCAACAACACCACCATCATCACCACCATCATCATCATATACATCGCCGTCATCACTTCCACAAACACCAACACAATAATCATATAATACAAATAGTAGCAGTAGAAGTAGAAGTAGTAGCAGAAGCAGTAGCAGTAACAATAGCAGTATAAGTAGCAGTAGCAACAGCAGCAACAAAAGCAGTAGTAGTAGTAACCCTCAGTAAATGTAAAATGTCTCTCTATAGAAGATCAGGTAAATGGAGAAAAAAAAACTAATTTGTTAGTCAAACAAAAAGTCTCATAAAAATTAAAAGACAAGACTATAAAACCACATAAACTCAATAGCATTTTACTATTTTATCTATATTAAAGTCCGCGACTTTAAAAGACACAGAAAACAGACTTTAGAAGATAAAGAAAACATGTTGTTTTTAAGGGACTAGCTCTTTGTAATTTAATTTACACAACTGTATGTGTTTATTCTAAATGTTGTGATCCTGTTTTATAATAAATGTCGTAAACTCTGAAAAAAAATCAAAACCAGCAGCACATGAAGGGCTAAGAATCGAATATAACTAAACCACTCGATGATTATCTCATATTTTCGCGTAGGTTCGACCGGTTTTAGACCGGGATACGCAAACGAAAGTCTCAATCGATTTCGCGCTGGTGGGCATCAATACTTTCGACGACGCCAGCCAGACGATTAAGACAACCGGTTTCCTCACACTAAAGTGGACCGACGAGTTGCTCACTTGGAAACCTGAACAATACGCCTATATCAAATCCATGCTCTTTGCGCAGGACGAGGTCTGGAAACCCGATATAACCCTCGATAATGGGGTGGATTCGAAACAGGCGCTGGGGCAGTCTTTTATTCAGGTATAAGAAACAATAAATATTTTAAAAAAAGATACTCGGCGTTTATTAAAAACATGAGAGTTCAACATAGACAATTATATATAATTGTATTTGTCCTATGAACATGCAGATAATAGTTCGGATGTCCCTACACTGAACAGGGTTATATTCTATACGCCTTACTCATTTATCTCCAAAAGGATGCAGTGATGTGGGCAATTGTCTCTAAAATCGGCCAATGAAATTTTCAGATTTATTCATTCGGGTCTAATGGCGGGAAATTTCCCCCCAGCATTTCTTAAGCTATTGATAAGGGTAATTGAAGGTGAAAAGCTGGCTTTGACAGCTACGCCGAAAATTACACACACATATTTATCGTCTTTACCAGCAAAAGAACCTTATACACGTAGAAATAAACGCAATTAAACAATACTAACGTACGGTCCGATGTATAATGAAGTACGGTTATTTTTTGTTCCACATATAGCGTGTACTTTAACACGCCACGATTACACGTAGGTGATCGTAGTCTTTTTCTGACATACGATGCGTTTCCGTACATTTTGGAACGACGTTTTTAGGTCTCTTCACGATTTTTCAATTATGGGTCCGCGATCTTGAGATTGATTTTATTGCAGATGTTAAATAGAACATTACTCAGTTTTATGCATTTTTATTTTCATTTGTAGACTTAAGCCTAAATATAGGTTTGTGAATACGGACCGCGGGTCGTTCTAGAAAAAAACGAAATAATATCGAATTTCTCAGGGATGATAGAACACGTTTTCTAACGAAGACAAATGAGCCTCGCTCTGGGAAAATGGGGCTTAATGGATGTGTGTTAAATGTCGTTCCAGATACGCCCGTGCAGTCCGCACAAGCTAATCATTGACGACGCTTTCTGCCTAAACTGGATTTTTGTTGAGAAGAGACTTCCGTCAAACGAAAAATTCTATAAAAGCGGAACGTGTCGTCACTTCACGCAGATGCATTAATCCCTGTTTTCCGAGAGTGCGGCTCAAATTAATATTCTCCATGCGTTTCCCATTCTTCAGGTCGTTCTGGAACACAACGGTACGATCACGTGGAACCCATACGAGGTGTTCAACACAGGCTGCACGGTAAATATCGTGCACTTCCCGTTCGACACCCAGTCCTGCGACATCCGGTTCGTCACGTGGATGAGCGGAAAGGACGAGGTCGCGCTCACCGTCGGTGATCAGGGCTTCTACACAAGCAGCTTCGAGAAGAACGGCAAATGGCACGTTACCAATATGTCGACGTACACTGAAGACGCCGACGGCAAAACTGTCGTGGGCTTCAAAATTGACCTCCAGCGGCGCTCGTCGTATTACGTCCTCTTCCTGATTCTGCCGGCGGTTATGCTCTCCATTCTGAACACCTTTGTGTTCGTCCTTCCGGCCGGCTCCGGCGAAAAGGTCGGATACACGCTGGCGGTGTTTCTGTCGTACGCGCTGTTTTACTCCATCCTGAGTACCTCGCTTCCGCGCAACTCAGACGTCATTTCGACGGTGGCGGCGTATCTGTTCTTTATGATGTTTCTGTCGACGTTCACGACGGTGATCACAATCGTGGAACTGAGGGTGTACAGTAAAGAAACGCATGGCCGGGTGAGTTCGTGAATATTAAATACTTTAAAATGACTTATGTTCATCGATATGAAATTTCGTGGTTATCAAAAAAATTACTTTTTCGCAGATTTGTAAACCGTGTATTTCTGATTTTGAGAAAATAGGAGATATTTGCGTCGGTCATTTTCCCATGTGTTTCCGTTAAATTCGTGGCTCGGTCAAACCACGAAATCAACGTCAATTAATGTCCCACGAATACTTATTATTTTGCAGTAAGTGTCTGTCATAGCCCATGAGCTACTGATATTGAAGTATTCAAAATCCGATCAATGCATGTGAGCCTAGCTCTGGGCAAACGGGGCTCGATTAATGTGCGTAAAGTGCCATCCCAGATTAGCCTGTGGAGTCCACACAGGTTTATCAGGGACGACACTTTCCACCAAAACAGGATTTTTGCTAAGAATAGACTTCTTTTGAACGATAAATACCACAAAAGCGGAAAGTGTCGTCCCTGATTAGCCTGTGTGGACTGCACAGGCTTATATTGGACGACACTTAACGCACATACATCATGCCCTGTTTTTAAGAGCAAGGCTCGTATTCTTCATTGAATTCATCCAGCAAGGAAAGTTGAACACGCAAAACGTGCTAAACTTTTACAAGATTAACTTGACATAAAGTTGAAAATTTAAAAAGTAAATGATCACTTTGTTTAAACCTATTTTAGTCTAGAAATTCTAAAGAGAAAAACGAGTTCATTAAAAATAATCTTTTAGTTAATGATTTTCTGTGGTTAATGAGGAAATATCTGTTATTGAAAAAGGATAACTTACTGTTTAAAGCCTTGAAAACTAGCGATGAAAAGTATCGAAATTTTCCCCTGTTTTACTGTGAAATGATATGTTTTTTTGTTTGTTTTTTTACTTCATTTCATCATTATTATAGCGAAATTCTCCATTTGAACTCTTTAAAATTAAAATTAAACGGTGGAAAGCATAACAAGGAATGTCTTGATGCTCGATATATTATCTATTTTAATTCACTACTGAAAATATTAAATCCATCCATCTAACGTAACCAACAAATATCCTCTATATAATTAATGCGAGCATGTCGTTAAAAACGTAATTTTGATTATTTAACATCGATGACAACAACCGTTTTTTTTTCGTTTACATTTTAATTCAAATTTTCAGCTTCCGCTTCCGTTTATGAAATTCGTGCGCCTGCTTCTGCATCAGCGCTGTGTCTGCTGCAGTAAACCAGACGACTTCCGGGAGGACTATCTGGATGGCGATTGGACGAGCGTGATTGGACCGTGGCTAGCATACGACTGGAAGGATTTCATAGATGCACTGGATATCGTTCTTTTCTGGGTGTTTCTGATCGGGACCATAGCCACAACGGTTATGTCTCTTGTGTGTGCTTCGTCCCATATAATATTATTGCCCATATAATAAAATTGTAAGAAAACAATGTCGAATCAAAATGCATGTACAACATTGAAAACAACAACGTACTACTTGTATGTGTACTTTTGTGAACATTGTTTGTGTGTTGTTGTTGTTGTTTTTGTTTTAAAGGTCTGGTTATTATTTGATCAAGGTAAACAGACATTGCATTAGAATTGTTGCGTGACAATAAATGTAGTTTTGGCAGAGAGTACGTCTGATTTACTTCGGTAAACAGTCTTATATATGCCTCGTTGTGGTAAAACTGAACTTAATGCATGTGCGTAAAGTGTCATCCCAGATTAGCCTGTGCAGTCCGTACAGGCTAATCTGAGACCACACTTTCCGCCTTCACTGGAAGAAGGGATTTCCTTTCAACGAAAAATTCCAAAACAGCGGACAGTTTCGTCCCTGCTTAGCCTGTGCGGACTACACAGGTTAATCTCGGATGGCACTTTACGCACAAGTATTAAGCTCAGTTTTCCAAGAACGAGGCTCATCTTACTCGGATAACTCGGATAACAAAATGGATAAATACAGCTACTGAAAGAAGAACCCTTGGAGGTAACGTATAAAGATGTTTTACTAACAGAGTACGAAATTGAGGTTGGTTGACAGAAAGCCACGGACAGGAAAACAAACTCCTTTGGTCAGACCAATAAGGACAGACGAACGGACGGACTAACCCAGCATAAAGTTGCCAAAGAAGTTAACATAAATCACAAGTTTCCTAGCAAAAGCATGGGAAATAACTGAAATAACTACATGTACTTGCTAAATATTTTCTTTCATTTTATTCTAAGAATTCACTTACGATACCGAAAAACTTAAAACAAAATGTAAATCCTTAAATAATCAACATAAACATATTTAAATGAAAAGTGTGATTTGTTTTGCCAACTCTAATATCAGCACGGACAATGGAGAAAATTTACGAAAAGGAAGACAATGCACGCATTTTACTTCTGCAAACATGAATAATCTCCCTTTACAGTGACGATATGACATAGCACACCGAAATCAAATGAGCCCCAATCTTGGAAAACAGGGTTCACTGAATCTGCGTACAGTGTCGTTCCAGATTAGAAAGTGCAGTCCGCACAGGCTAATCAGGGACGACACTTTCCGCATATAATTGATTTTCGTTTGGAAAGGACTTCTTTTAACCGAAAGATTCCAGAACAGCGAAAAGTGTCCTCTCTGATTAGCCTTTGCGGACTGCACAGGCAATTATGGGACGACGCGTTACGCACACGTATTTAGCCCCGTTTTTCTCAAATCGGCACAAATGTATTCACATCATCTGATACATCGTCGTTTAAGCGTCAAAGGGGCGTAATTCGTGTGTCAAGCCGTTATAAAAGCCACCAACCTCCGCGAAGAGATTTGACTGGATACAGCAAAGCTCGATCAAATCCCTGCCGTTATTTATAACCAACCACGTGATGATAGCCGAGCCACGTGGTACAATAATTTTCCCGTTATTATTTGTACTTTTTTTAATTAAGGTAATTTATTTTTTAAGTATGAACCTAAATTTATACACTATTTTCAAATGTAAAAGAAAATGATACTATTTTTCGTAATATAATACTTAAGGAGTGTTGCGGCAGTTAAACACAAAAACCAGCAAAACTGCTGCAACACCCCTTAAACAAACGAATCCTTCCATATTTGGAATGATTTTCTTGTGATGGCAGAGATTGTATGTGCGAGCAAAGAACCACAACTCTGCGTGGAGATTGTATGTGAGAGCATGGAACGACAACTCTGCGTGGAGATTGAGACGTTTTAAAAGCCACCTGAAATCGCAGAAAATTTCCAATAACCGTTCACGATGTGACAGACAGTATTTCATATCTGAGCGTGAAATCGATTCTAGTTAAAATGTCAATATTGCATTAACTAACGAGTGTATACTTATAACCACAGTGAACGACGACTGGTTGTTGTTTCATTGATTAATTTGCGATGAAATATAAGAAAACGATGTTTAGCTGTGATTATGTACCTGTATTACGTTGTTGAGCAGTGATTATGAGCATGTATTAAGGTGCGTATAGTTAACGTTGAACTCAATTGGATACAACAGTGAAAGGGAAATTATGAGTGAACAAATACACAACGCAGAAATGTTTGCCAAATACACTGGTTGTTGTTTCATTGATTAGTTTGAGATGAAATCTAAGAAAACGTTGTTGAGCTGTGATTATAAGCATAAAGTAAGGTTCGTTTAGTTGTTGCTGAACTAAAATGGATATACCGTTTAAAGTTAATTATCAGTGGACAAATAAATACACGACGCAAACTTGTTTGCCAAGTAACGTGTTATCTCTGAAATCCGTTATATGTCTTTGTTCTTCAATTAATCGATTATATGATTATATGCTAACCACGATCATCGTTTAAAATAACTTAAATGAAAAAAATCAAGTGCATTTAGCAAAAGTGGAGTATCATATATCATAACAAATAATACGTACTTTAAAAAAAATACCCAACTGTGTATGTGTACCGGTATGTATATACTAGCGATAGTTATTATTTATTTATAATATGTTTTTTTACCCGATGCCATTACACAATGTGTTGGACAACTCCTTGAATTATATAACGGGGATAGTGACAATACGTGAATCTCTAGAATACGAAGATAAGATGAAAACCAGTATGTGCAGACTTGAAATGAAGTCTCATTGAATGGATTTTGACTCGGAATTCAACGAGGATGAAATAGGTTAGTACAAGTCCGTGATAGTTGCGATGCATTTTTTTTTTTTTTTTTTTTTTTACCGCCTTAATATTAACAAGTAGGTGGATTGGTAAGTGCTAAGCACTAAGAAATGAGCCTCGCTCTGGGAAAACGGGGTTTAATTCATGTCCGTAAAGTGTTGTCCCAGATAAGCCTGTGCATTCCGAACAGGCTAATCAGGTTTTTCGTTTAAAGGAAGTCTCTTCTTAGCGAAAATCCAGTTTATGCGTAAAATGTCGTCCCTGATAAGCCTGTGCCGGTGGAACAGGCTAATCTGGGACGACACTTTACGCATTTGCATTAAGCCCCATCTTCACAGATCGAGGCTCAAATATAGCATGACAGTCATGTACAATATTGGCCAATATTGGGTCGCTTCACGCTAACAATTATGGTAAGCAATATAGATTAATAAATCTACGTCACAACTTCGGGAAATTTAAATACAGCCGTGATGGGTGTTAAATATAGATGATATTTAGTTTAAACCTATTTATTTTAGCTCGATTGCATCGCAAGCCTAAGGCTTATTTGAAACGCTCTCGAGTCCGTTTCCTGGGACTAGAACCAGTACCCGATGTCTATTGAGGGAGATCTAGATGTGGTTTGCATACCGATGAATATTAATTGAGTATTTATAAAAACCAATAATTAATGATGATTGGTGATAAGTACAGGTCAACATGAATGAATAATGAGTGATTTAAATAAATGTATAATTGCTGGCTAAATGCACGTATAAGGAATCAGTATTACGCATGAACAATTGGTTTTAAAAATACACAAGTAATAAGTTATAACAATACACGAATACTGGTTTGTAAATACATTAATAACGGCTGGCTAAAATACATTAAACTGTATTGCTTAAATACAAATACCGGTAATGCGATATTAAAAATACTTTTATAAAGGGTTGTTAAAACACATAAATGATTGGTTGCTAAAATACAAAAAAGGGTTGTTAAAAAACAAGAGTGCTGGTTGCCAAAATACACGTATACTGTATAGTCAGTATTCGTGAGATATTAATTTTCGTTGATTTCGTAATTTTACCGATCGACGAATTTAACACAAACACATCTGGAAATGACAGACGCAAATTCCCCATTCTTTTACCAAATCAGAAATCCACGAATTTACGTTTCCAGGAAAAAGCAATTTTATTGAAAAAAACAAATCGTCATGCCGACGAATACTAACTATTTAACAGTAATTGGTTGTTACCATTCACGAATAGCTGCTTGTTAAAATACTTAAATAATGATTGGTAACATACAGAGGTAATGGCTTTTCAAATACACGAATAATTGCTGGCTAAAATGAATAAAAGCTTGTTGACATACGTGTCGTGTTCTGAGAAAACTGGACATAATGCTTGTGCGTAAATTGTCGTTCCAGATTAGCCTGTGCAGTCCGCACAGGCTAATCAGGGACGACAATTTCCGCTTTTAAGGAATTTTTCGTTTAAATAATGTCTCTTCTTATCGAAAATCCAGTTTAGGCGGAAAGTGTCGTCCCGGATTAGCCTGTGCGGACTTCACAGGCTAATCTGGGACGACACTTTACGCACGAGCATTATGCCCAGTTTTCTCAGAACACGACACATACTAGTGAATGTTTAATGGCGGGTTAAAGCGAGAATACTTGGATTATTAATAAACACGAAAGATAATGTCGCCGTGGCGTAATGGATAAGGTGTCCGCCTAGCGACCGGGAGGTCGTGGGTTTGATTCCCACTGTGGGTGCGTTCTTTAGATCTCCCATAGACACTGGTTCTAGTCCCTGGAAACGGAACTAGATCGTTTCAAATAAGCCTTAGGCTTTCTATGTTATCGAGCTTAAATAAATAGATTTAAACTAAACGCGAAAGATAAATGTTGTTACCTGCAAACTACTTCATTCAACAGCGATATTAAGGAATTATTTACGTGTTCACAACGGATTCTTAGATTTCAGTCTCAAATAAAGAGTAATGTTAAACTGTAATGTTGTAAAGCTACTTGACAGTTATATCTTAGACGGCAGTTAACACATATTGCTACATTATTCTCTGTTTAGAACAATGTGTTAATACATACGTTTTGCACATTCAAATGCATATTCAATTCTTCCTCATCTCCACTACAAACACGATATGGTCATTTATGTTTACTTAACACTTTTTCCTAACTGTGGATTGTTTTGTTGTTGTTTTTTTTTTTTTTTTTTTTTTTT